>JBAGKK010499045.1:0-34511 GCA_037177015.1 Euceroptres primus | reverse complement strand
TCATTTACGGACCCCAAAGCCACAAAACTAAAAATTAGTATTTTTACTGAGGGTCGCAAAAAGCCACGAACAATCTATCGTGTACGCCGTCCTACTACTTCGGCGGCGAGACATTCCAGTGCACAATGGCTTACCCTGCCATTTTGAAATATTTTAGTGTCATTTTTTTTTAACTTTGTTCAATAGTTGATGAAAATATCCCTGGAAGATTGATTGTCTATGCTGTTTTTTTTATTTTAAAAAAATTCTCAAAAAGCACCTTTTTTCGGGCTCTAGAGGGACTGACCCCCTACAGCAAAAAGTAGCATCCCTCTATCAAATGTGGAAACTACCCTTATTTCACCAAAAAGATTCTAAAAATTCCGGAAAATTAGCCTAACATTAATACTAAAAATTTAATTGCTGATAATACTCTGTTCGATGCCCAAAGCTACCACAAAAAGTTGCATCCCTCTATCACATGCGGAAACCACCCTTATTTCACCCCAAAGATTTAAAAAATTTCGAAAAATTACCCTAACATTAATACTAAAAATGTTATGGCTGATAATGACTCTATTTGATGCCCAAAGCTAACACAAAAAGTTGCATTTCCCTGTTACTTGCGGAAACCACCCTTATTTCACCCCAAAGATTTAAAAAATTCCGGAAAATTAGCCTAACATGAAGGTGGTTTCCGAGAGCGATATTAGGGTGTAACTTTTGTTGGTAGCCTTTGGCAACACATACTATTATTATCAGCAATCAAAGTTTTAGTGTTGATGTTAGGATAATTTTTCAAAATTTTTAAAATCTTTAGTGTGAAATAAGGATGGTTTCCTCATTTCATAGAGGGATGATACTTTTTGTCATTGTTGTCATTTGTCATTACTTTTTGTCAACAGAGTCATTATCAGCAATCAAATTTTGATTGCAATGACATTGCAATGACTTTTTGTCATTTTTGTCATTTGTCATTACTTTTTGTCAACAGAGTCATTATCAGCAATCAAATTTTTAGTATTGATTTTTGGGTAATTTTCCGGAATTTTTTGAATCTTTGGGGTGAAATAAGGATGATTTCCGCATTTGATAGGGGGATGCAACGTTTGGTGGTAGCTTTGAGCATCGAACAGACTTATTATCAGTAATTAAATTTTTAGGATTGATGTTACGCTAATTTTCTGGAATTTTTTAAATCTTGAGGCTGAAATAAGGGTGGTTTCCGCATTTGATAGAGGGATGCTACTTTTTGTGTTAGCTTTGGGCATCGAGCAGAGTCATTATCAGCAATCAAATTTTTAGTATTGATGTTTGCGTAATTTTCCGGAATTTTTTGAATCTTTGGGGTGAAATAAGGATGATTTCCGCATGTGATAGGGGGATGCAACTTTTTGTGTTATCTTAAATCTTTGGGGTGAAATAAGGGTGATTTCCGCGTTTGATAGGCGAATGCTACTTTTTGTGTTATATTTGGGCATCGAACAGAGTCATTATCTGCAATTAAATTTTTAGTATTGATTTTAGAGTAATTTTTCGGAATTTTTTAAATCTTTGGGGTGAAATCAGGATGGTGTCCATATGTGATAGGGGGATGCAACTTTTTGTGGAAGCTTTGGGCATCGATCAGAGTGATCATTAACAATCAAATTTCTAGTTTTTTTTTGCGTTTTTTTTTCGATCTTAAACGTTGTAAACTTCAATATTATTGATTTTGGTGTGGTAATATCGAGAGATACATTAGTGTTGTTTTCTCAGTTAATGGAATAATCTCTTCTGATGATAACTCGCAATCTACCCAAATGATAATTCAGAAAAATTTAAAATAAATAATAAATAAAGAATAAGTTGTTTCATATTTAGGGTAAATTTCAATATAAAGAATGTAAAAAAAGCCCTGGATCATATAAAAGCTTATAGAATTCAATATGTTCTGTATTCAAAATTTAGAGTTAATAATTTTGAATTAAAATTTGTAATATAAAAGTCGCTAGTTTGAAAGCCTTAAAACTCGTAAGTTTTAGAATATTCCACTTTGCCTTATACTTTATTTACCGAAAAATTATTGTTTTACCCTCATTTCTTTTAAAAAACTGTAAAGTTCTCGTTCTGCGATTTCACGACTCACGTTAAACTCTTATAAAGTAAAACTAGAGTGGTTTGAACGCAAGTCTCCTTTTTTTCTTGACCCGAGTCGTTTCGGACACCCGGTTCATCCGGCGCCACGTTGTGTACATTCGAATCGGCTTTTCGAGTTGTCTTATGATTTACGAGACTGGAAAAGCCACGACGAACGAGAAAGCATTGTGATAGTTAAAGTTTGACTATAAAAAAATCACATAAAAAAGTGCTGGATTGCAAAATAAAGTTTATCATAAATTACAATTAAAAAACAAAGGATGCTTTTTGCTAGCACAAGAACAAATGCGGTTACATTTTGTTGTGGCTCAGATAAAAAAGAAGTTCGTTTGTGGAATTTATGAAATTTGAGGAATTAATTTCAAAAAGTTAAACTAAACTGTCGAAATTGTTAAAACCATATTTATATTTACAACAAATAAATATAACTTATATACAGTAAAAAGAACAAATTTTGTGGAGTAAATTAAATTGATACAGGGATGCCGCGGGTCTGAAAAGTCAAGAAAAATCAGGGAATTTAAAAATCACTTTTTTTAAAGTTTCATTCTCCCCCCCCCCCCTCCCTTTTTATATTCAATGTTCCGAATAATTTTCCAAGAATTATGAGAAACAGGAACTTGTGACATTCAAAATCTCTTTTAATGTTTTCTTAAATATCCCATAATTTCCAAATTGTTAACATCTAAGAAAGTCTCCTTAAATCTCTTAAAATCCTCCAGAATCTTTAAAATTGATTTAAAATTCTTAAAAATTCTCCAAAATATTTGAGACTGTTCCAGAATCTTCTGCGTTCTTCTATAATAATCTTACACTGTAAGAAATTTTGGAAATTTTTAAGACTAAATAGTATGAAATTTTTCCGGAAAAGGTCGGATATACGTTTTTCCGAACAAAATGGGTAATTTCTCCGAGAATATTGGTAAATTTTCCAAATATATTGGTTAATTTCCGAAAAGTTGGGAAATATTTCGTAAAGGATAGGAGATTATAAATAAATCTCCAACTACAATTTGGAATTATTTCCGAATGCGTTAGAAAAAAATTCAAAATGTTCGAGTTATAAGCTGGCAAACATTTTTCGGAAAAATTTCCGAAAAATTTTTTACAGTGTACACTCAGGAAAATATAGTTATTCTAACTAGAATTTTAGATAAGATCTACTTAAAATTCCTTTCCGGTTGTCTTAAACAGAATTCTGGTTATTCTGAACAGATTCTCTGGTTATTTTTACAAATTATTAAAAATTCTGGTAATTCCAGCCAGAATTCTAGTTAAATCAACCGAAAAAGAATGTTAAGTAGTGCCTAACCGGAATTCTAGTTAGAATAACCAAACATTTTTCTATGTGTATAAAATAATATCCCCAAATTCTTCAATATTTTATAACATGTATTCGACAAAAAATGAACAAAATTTTTTTTCTTAGCTCAAATTTACCTTGAAATATTGTTTCAATTACAAATAAAAAGATGGATCATGAGCTTTTTTATCATTACATTAGTTTCTTTGCTAATAAATCAATATTTTAGAACAAATTTGAGTTTAAAATGAAATTAAATAAATATTTCGTTCATCTGAACGTTCAGAATTTCAAGTACATATAATTTCAATTCTTTTGGATTCTTTCATAATCTTTTAGAATCTTCTGGAGTCTCCTATAATAGTCTTATACAATCTTAGAGAATTCTTCAAATTCTTTAATATTCTACCAAATACACTAGAATGTTCCAGAATTTTCTAAAATTGTCTAAAATCTTCTGAACTCGTCCAGGATCTTCTAAAATCTTCTAGAATCCTCAGGAATATTCTGAAATGTACCTGAACGTTAAAATGAACGAACTTTTTTTCTTAGCTCAAATTTATCTTAAAATATCGTTCAATCTACAAAATGAAGAGAAATATCATGAGCTTCTTTATCATTGCATTAGTTTCTATATTAATAAACCAATACTTTAGAACAAATTTGAGCTTAAAATGAAATCAAATAAAAATTTCGTTCATTTTAACGTTCAGAACTTTAAGTACATTGTTCTAAACTGAATTAGAATTTCTAGAATTCTATAGCATCCTTTAGAATACTCTAAAGTCTACAAAAGACTAATAATCTTGAATCTTCTAGACTATTTTCAGAATTTTCCCAAATTCTGTAGACTTTTTGAGTCTTCAAACAAAAAAAAGTCTGGAAGAGACTAGAAGATTTTAAAAGTTTGTTGAAATGTTCAGAAGTCATAAAGGATTTTAGAAAATTTTAGAGCATTCCAAAGATTCTAAATGTTTAGAAATTTCGTGAATGTTTTATTACATTTTAGACAGGAATCTAAGATTTTTTAGGATTTTTTAAGTTTCTAGAGAATTGTAGCTTCCTTGTTTTTTTTTTTAAGAAAAAAACTTCCCTTTTTTTTTAAATCCCCTTTTTTGAAAAAGAAATACCCTATTTTCCCTAGAATTGAACTACTGTACCATTGTGATTTCTGTATTATATAATTATAATTATAACGGCCAGGGAAAATGACAAATTGGCCAGGAAATTTTGAAATTGGGATTTTGTAGCAACCTTGTTTATAGATTATATCTTTTAGACTATTTTCAGAATTTTCTTGAAATTCTGTAGACTTTTTGAGTTTTTAAAAAATAAAAAAAGTCTGGAAAAGACCAGAAGATTTTGAAAGAATCAGAAAGTCTCTGGGATATTCTTAAACACTTAAAAATCTAGAGTGTAGAGCATTTTTTGGGATTTCAAAAGATTTAATGAATCTACAAGTTTATGGAAAATTAAAAGTATTCTAGATTTTAAAAGTTTGTTGAAAAGTCCAGAAGTCATAAAGGGTTCTAGAAAATTCTAGAGTTTTCCAAAGATACTGAAAATTTAGAAATTTGATGAGATTCTAGACAGGAATCTAAGATTTGTGAAGATTTTTGAAGATTCTGGAAAATTGCAGCTTCCTTGGTATTTTTAAAAGAAAAAACTCCGCTTTTTTTTATATCGTCTTTTACAAAAAAGAAATACCTTATTTCCCCTAAAATTAAACTACTGAACCACTGTGATCTCTGTATTATATAATTACAATTAGAACGGTCAGGGAAAATAAAAAATTGGTCAGGGAAAAGTCAGGGAATTTCGAAATTGGGATTTTGTAGCAGCCCTGTTTATAGATTTCATCTTCTAGACTATTTTCAGAATATTCTTGAAATACTCTAGACTTTTTGAGTCTTCAAAAAAAAAGTTTGGAAGAGACCAGAAGATTTTGAAAGAATCAGGAAGTCTCTAGGAGATTCTAAAACACTGAAAAATCTAGATTGTAGAGCATTTTTGAGATTTCAAAAGATTTAATGCATCTACAAGTTTGTGGAAAATTAAAAATATTTTAGAAGATTTGAAAAGTTTGTTGAAAAGTTCAGAAGTCATAAAGGATTTTAGAAAATTTAAAAGCATTCCAAACATTCTGAAAGTTTAGAAATTTGTTGAATGTTTTATTATACACTCATCTCGCGTAACTGTGCCGGCCTAGAGGGTGAACGGCACAGTAATTGGCGTTATTAAAATCCAGTTTGAACCGGATTTAAAGCGATGAGCGAGCACTCTTATGTCAACACTCAGGACCGCATATATAGTCTCTGAACTTACAAAAGTATATGTCCAGAGAGTCGCGATGTAAACAACTTCCGATGCGGCCCTGACTGTCCGAGCGATTAGCTTCAGTGTAGGGCGCCAAGGGACGCTCAGACGAGGGGAGACAGAAGCAGTCAAGCGTGAACAACCGTTAAGCCGGTACAAAAATGAACGGCATAGTTACGCGAGATAAGTGTATTTTAGACAGGAATCTAAGATATTTGGGGATTTTTTAAGATTCTAGAGAATTGCAGCTTCCTTGGTATTTTTAAAAGAAAAAAAGTTCCCTCGTTTTTTAAAATCACCTTTTCCAAAAAAGAAATACCCTATTTCCCCTAACATTAAACTACTGAACCACTGTGAACCCTGTTTTATATAATTATAATTATAACGGTCAGGGAAAATGAAAAATTGGTCAAGGAAAAGTCAGAGAATTTTGAAATTGGAATTTAGTAGAACCCTGTTTATAGATTACATCTTCTAAACTATTTTCAGAATATTCTTGAGATTCTCTAGACTTTTTGAGTTTTCAAAAAAAAAAGTCTGGAAAAGACCAGAAGATTTTGAAAGAATCAGAAAGTCTCTGGGATATTCTAAAACACTTTAAAATCTAGATTGTAGAGCATTTTTTAGGATTTCAAAAGGTTTACTGAATCTACAAGTTTATTTAAAAATATTCTAGATTTTAAAAGTTTATTGAAAAGTTCAGAAGTCATCAAGGATTTTAGAAAATTTTAGAGCATTCCAAAGATTCTAAATGTTCAGAAATTTAATGAGTATTTTATTATATTTTAGACAGGAATCTAGGATTTTTGAGGATTTTTTTAAGATTCTGGAGAATTACAGCTTCCCTGTCTTTTTTAAAAGAAAGAAACTTCCCCTTTTTTTAAATCCCCTTTTTCGAAAAGAAAATACCCTATTTTTTCCAGAACTGAACTACTGCACCACTGTGATCCCTTTATGATACATATTATATTTATATCGATCAGAGAAAAAAAAAATTGGTCAGGAAAATATCAGGATACTTTGAAATTGGGATTTTGTAGCAACCCTGTGATATTGAAAATTATTTTCTAGTATTTCAAGAAAGAATGATTTTTGTCGAGAATTGGATGAACATAGTCGGAGAGGCAATTTTCCAAGCAAAAGTCTTCTCTTCCTTCTGCGAGAAGAAGCGTTGAAATTTTGTTCGTAAATCTGAAAGGTCCGTATATTCTTACGGTTCGGTGTCAATATCAGGTCCCTCTGGAACTGCACATCTCCTGTCGTGCGTCCCAAGTTCCTAGAGGATTCACCCCCAGATTAAAAGAGCAGTCGTTTTACGTTTCCTCCATCGCTAGGATTACCTTCAGGATACTCTTCACGGGTCAGAGAGAAAAAGAGGAGAAATGATCAAGAAAGAGGGAATTAAGAAGGGGAAGAAATGGTTGTGAGGTGATAGAAAAAGTTGAGGAAAGAGGGTATATATGGATTATTGGTTGGAAGGGTCTTTGGACTCAAATTTCATCTTGAACAATTCTAGAAATATATGTCAAAGGCATCCGCCTTCCAAACTGCAAAATCCAATTCCAAATCAAGAAATTATTTTGGAAAAATTTTCCTCACAAAAATGTGAATAATACATAAGAATTTGGTTTTCATCAGCAAATGCAATATTGTGGATGTATATATTGAATCCACTGAGAATTTATTTCACGAAAGTTCTGGCAAATTACTTTTCTTTTGCTAAGCCAAGACTTGTTAGATACTAAAAATTTAATATATAAATGTAGAAATAAATTCCGTCTATCTGAGCAGGTGAGAATAACTGTCATTGGAAAAACTTATGAGCTTTTGAATTATTAGACTGCCTTATTCGAATATTGACTGGAATAAATTAAATTATAATTGAAGCTCTTAAAATCACCCCCTATTGCTTTTTTTATATAGTTCGAAGAGTTGTTCGATGCTCGGTTAAAAAGTAATTCATTTTGTAGCGTTTTAAAAGAAATTTATTGGCATAAACAGTAAATAAATTCATTCTCCCCTTTACGCCTCGTTTAGTGCAACTAAATGATGAAGGGTGCGTAAGCATTCATTTTTATTTTGAGTACTGCAATATTTCGTAACGAAAGGGTGCAACCCCTTGGTGTTTAATCTGTATAGGTATTTTTCAACCTCTGAGAGCTCTTTCCTCTCTTTCATTCGTAAACTTTATTTTTTCGCTTTCTCTTTTTAGGAACATCGTTTTCTTTCGCTCCTCTCTGTTGAGTCTCGAAATGCGAGAACTGACAACCCTTTGTTACTGAACCTTATCTTAATTGCTTTCACGGCTCCCGTTTAGATCAATACTCACTGGCTGGCTCGCGAATCTGAATTACCTCGCGGATACAAAAGGGAGAATTTCGAGGGCTGCTGCGTACTTTACAATTAATTTAAAGTTTAGAGCTTTGGAATCTCGAATTGTGAATTCGAATTTTCTTTGCTTATTCGTAAATCCTTTTCAGATGATTTTAGCAAATTAATGTCTAGATGTTATATTCAAATCATTAAATTTAATACTATCCAGGGTTGCTGCAAGACATGCAAAATGTGGAAGTCATGGAATTTTGATATAAAAAAATGAATGGAATTCTATTACCGATACCTCCTCTAAAATCTTAATAGTTATTTTAGTCTGGCCAAAGATTATAAAATTGAAAATTGATGGGTTAAAATTCCTCAGAAAATTCTAAACTGTTGCCTCGACTGTCCCATTGTCTTCCGGAATCCTCCAGCGACTTTTTCAAGATCGTCCAAATTCTTCTAAAATTTTACTATTTTTATCAGACTAGACATTTAAATATCTCAAAGAATCATTCAATGAATTGACAAAATCAATACAAACAATGACTCCGACACGACATGCAAATCGCCCAACCCTTAGTCTAAAGAGCCGGAAACTAAGGGTTGGGCGATTTGCATGTCGTGTGTCGGAGTCATTGTTTGTATTAATTTTGTCAATTCATTGAATGATTCTTTGAGATATGTAAATGTCTGGTTTGATAAAATATTTTAAATAGAGACATTAAGCCCCAGAGTTTGATACTGTTCAGAAAATTCATTTTTCGATTATGAATGGTTCTTAGTCGCCCAAACATAAAATCTTACATAATTTTCACAAACATTTCGAATCTGTTAGAATTCTTTAGAATTTCACACTGATTTCTTTCAGAACCTCTCAAACACTGCTTGATTCTTCAAAAAATATTATAAACTTTTTCAGAATCTTTTAAAATCCTGTAAAATATTCTGAAATCTTTGAAAACCTTCTAGAATCTTTTAGAGATTTCCAGAATTCTTCAGAATCTTTTAGAATCCTCTAACTAAAATCTACAAGACTTCCGAAATGTAAACTGATCCAAAATCTTCTAAAATCCTTTATATAAGCATTAAATAAATACAAATACAAATAAAATATTCTGAGCTCTTCCAAAACCTTTTAAAATCTTCCAGAAGTTTCCAGATTTCTCAAGAATTTTTTAGAATCTTCTAACTAAAATCTACAAGACTCCCATGATCTTGAAGTCTTCTAGACTGCTTTCAGAATCTTCCTATAATTCTATAGACTTCTGGAAAATCTAGAAAAAAATCTGGAAGATATTAGAAGATTTTAGAAGTAAGTACAGAATTCAAACGATTTTACAAGACTTTAGAAAACTGTAAAATTCTAGATAACTCTGTAAAAGTTCAAAAGATCCTGGAAGATTTTAGAAGATCCTAGGAAATGCTTTAGAAATGCTTTTATAATATTCAAAACTTATCTGAAATCTCTAAAAGTTCTCTAAAATATTCAAGGCTGTTCCAGAATCTTCTGCAGTCTTCTAGTTTCTTCTGGATTCTTCCACAATTCTTTACGGTTTTTTGAGTTCTTCTATAAGAGAACAAAAAACATTCTTATAAAAAAAATGGTTCAAGTTTTAAATGCAAATCCAAAATTCGCTTTAGAAAAATATGCTTTATAAAATTCTATATACTTTTTGAAAATCTAGAAAAAAATCTGGAAGAGACTAGAAAATTTTAGAAGTTTGTGGTACAATTTTGAGAATTCTAAAAGATTCTGAAATAGGGTAGAATATTTTTGAAAGTTATAATAGATTTTGGGGTGCATTTGGAGATTCAAACGGGAATTCTTCGGAACTTTTCTTCTTCTTCTTCTCTCAATTTTCCTTCATTCTTTCCCTTTTTCCCCCTATTTTTCTCAAAATCCCCTAAAAGGTCTAAAGTCCCTTAAATTGAGATATTTTCCCCTTTTTTTCGAAGTTTTTCAAATTTTTTTTTCCCAAGAATTATCATAGACAGAAATTTATTACATTCAAAAATGGCGATTGCTGTCAAGTACCATTAATTTATTGTTTTATCATTGAAAAATAAAGTTTTGAATATAGTTTAAAAATCTTTATCGCTATTTAAAAAACTTTTAATTTACTTTGTTTGCAATGTTCTATTCACTCATGTCATCAAGTTTACTCAGATTTAAAATACGTTTCATCTACTTTTTTAAAATTAAACAATAAAATTAAATTTTCAAATCGATTATTAAAAAATTATTTTTGATTATTTTCCAGTTAGGAAGAAAATATCTCATAGTTAGTTAAGGATGCTCGACCTCTCTAAAGAGCGGTTTATAGAAGCAGGGAAAAAAAAACCAAAATTAATTTCAAAGCATTTTGGAAGAGGCAGTAATACATTTCTTAGGAAAACTTAGTTTGGTTCAAAATTATTTTTTTTCTTAAATCGTTATTTGGCATTTTATGTTTTTTTCTTTAATCTTACTAAACGTTCGTAATTTTTATCCAATTTAAATGAACTCACTCATTTTGTTCATTGGAATATTTTCTACCATTTGGTTCGTTAAATTTTATTTAAAATAATTTGTTTAGAAACCATAGACTGTAAAAAATTTGTTTATTTAACCAATCATAAACAACTCATTTTTAATAAATTTCAACAAACAAAATTGTAGAGAATCAGAGTGCCCAGCAGACGAAAAAATCGGGAAAAACCCGGGAATTTGGTTTCACCGGGAGAAAACCGGGTAAGCCCCGGAAATTTTATTTCAGATCGGTAATTTTTTAATTTAGTGGTAAAATATACTTATTTTCACTTTATTTACGACTGTTTGAAAAGAGAGGAAAAAAGTTTGAAAATAAAAATGAACATTAACTTTTATTTTTGCAAAAATGTAAAAAAAAAGTGTATAATTTAATGTTTAAGATAGGGAAAAATGCTAATGTGTTTATTTCTTGAAATTATAAGTTATCTGGGATAATATACATGTCTTTCAACATGTCACAATTCAAAAATAAACGTTTATATCCATATTCTTCAGTTTTGTCAATTTTATATATATATATATATATTTTTTTTCTTGTGAAAGGTCCAATTAATAAAAACATCTCTTAGTATTGATAAAGTCCGAAATGTTGCCTATCAATACTAAAAAATGTTTTTATTAATTAGACCTTTTACACGAAGAAAGTGCATATAATATATACGTTATTGTAAATAAAACATGTGAAATTGGTCGGGAAAATGAAAAATTTGGTCGGGAAAAACCCGAGAAGGTCTGATCGCTAGACACCCTGGGAATGTTCTAATCAGCAAAATGAGCTATTGTTCATTAATATTAGATAAAAATTACGAATGATTAGTAATATTAAAGAAAAAAAAAACAAAATGCCAAATAATTTCGACTCAAACTAATTTTTTCTAAGAAATGTATTACACCTAAATTTATTATACTTCTTCCAAAATGCATTGAAATTACTTTTGGTTTTTTCTTTTCTGCTTCTATTTATTTATTATTATTATATTCTATTATCTATCCATTTATTAATATTTATTCATTCATCTGGTATTTTTAATCCAAAAAAATTTCCCCCTTTTTATAAAAAATCCCCTTTTTTCGAAAATATATTCTCCTATTTCCCCTAAAATTGAACTACTCAACCGTATAAGCGAAAATTTGTTTCTCAGTTTTGGGTCATTTAAAAAAAATAAAAGGTCACTTTTTCCAATCTTGGACGTCGCTGGTAGGCCTGTTCTAATTATGATAAGTTCCAAGTGAACTTTTATTTGATTCGGTAGAAAATGAAACTACTAGTTTTTTACTATAAACAATTGCAACGATTGCTGTAATGGTTATATTTTACATTTTACTGTAAAAAATTCCAGCAACTATTTGAAAAAATAAAATTATGTAGGTGTAGGTGGAAGTCTTTTATCAAATAGGGTAATCGGTACAATGATTAGCCACCTTTAAAGTAAACATTTATTGAGAAATACATGCAAATAAAATTACTAGTAAATAGCGCAGAGAATACCGACACTGTAAAAAAAGTCTTTTTTCAAGCCAAAAATTGGGCTTAATTCAAGCTGTAACACTTTTAAGACCCGAGAAAGAAGGATAGACTTATGCACTATACATGGAGACAAAGTACACCGAAAACAAGCTGTGACATAAACTGGGCTTTTTTTCTGTGGATAAGAATATTGCACTATTTATTAGCAATTTTATTTGAAAATATTTTTTTATTCAGTTCAGTTCAGTTTATTGTAATATAAAATAGGACCAGTGCTCAATTACAAGAGGATGATGAATATCAGTGGCAATTATTTAGTTCCTTATATAAAATACCTAATTTACTTATCTCTGTATTAAAAAGGGGAATGTCACAAACATAATCTAAAGGCACGAATCTTTAATGCGTTAATCGTGTAAATAAATAGATTATCTATTAAATTTTTTGAGTTATTTAAAATCTTCACCAGCGATTTATAATTTTTTATAGTTTGAAATCTAATATGTAGAATTGTAAGCCGGACATTCCCTACTCTCTAAATCTGAGTCAGTCAAAATTTTCACTGATTTCATTCAGCGACCCATTTCTAGCTAATTCAGCAGTGAATTTTGACTGAACTTAAGTGAAATTGACTGAAGTTCAGTCAAAATGCACTGATGAATTAGTTAGAAATGGGTCATTGAATGAAATCAGTGAAAATTTTGACTGATTCAAATTTAGAGAGTAACAAAATGCTCTAATGTATCCATTTTTTCCTGCAACAAATAGTCATTAGACAAGACAATGCTCTGAAAATTACAAGAGTATTTTGAATTAATTGCTGCTATGAAATCGTCGATTCTAATTTTTTCTTGCAATTTTGACATTATCTCCTCCAAGTGATGTTTGACATCTTCCACCTCATTCAATTTTGCCTTTACAATTGCAATTCAGGAAAAAATCGTCCTATTACTTTTCGTCACAAACTACTTTGGTCGATAGTCTAATTACCTAATTATCCTGCATGTATACACTTAAGTGCCTTTAATTATCAACCTGTGGCCGCATGAATGTTTACGTACATACGCCTCTGAGCGGTCAGGCGTTATCGCGCAAAGTTGCCGGGCAATTAGCCTGATCTTCAACTGAGTGTCAAATTAATGTAGTTCGGGCACAAACGGCCAACTCAAGCTACGAGTATTCTCGCGTGGCAGCATACTAACACCCAGTTAGGCTCTCAAATGAAAACACTCATACACTTCAGTGAGGGAAAAACGTGTGTGTATTACGAGACCGGCATGGCAGACCGTCTGAGTCGTAAAATGTTAACTGCCAGTAAAACTGAGTTTACGTGCTTGTAAGGACCCCCAGGATTCTGCGGACCCTTTGACGCCCCTGTCCTGAGACGAGAACCACCCCTTGCGAAACTAATAGCCAGATTATTGGGCGCGAGCGACGAAAATAATCGGCGATCGGCGCACAGTGGGGTGAAATCAAAAAACGAGGTTCAAAATGACATTTAGTACGCAATTATGCACCGATTTTAGATTTTTTAAAAATTAAGGACTAAATTTTTCAAAGACTGGTGAGAGTAGATTTTTGATTTTATTGTTTATTTAATTTTTATGTTAATACAAATAGCAAAATAACTGTCGATTTTTTGAATTTCATTTTTTATCTTCAAGAAACAATTTTTTAAATACTTGCTGTCGCTTAGATTCAATGCATAGAGAAAGTAAGAAAGGAAAGAATTGTTAACTTGTAAAGTTAATTATTATAAACAAATTGTATTAACAAATAATCGACATTAGGGATTATTCGTTTTCAAAGTATATATCTGCTCTGAAATTGCTTGCTTTCATCGTTAGGATGATACCTGGTCATTAAAATTTAAGATCAGATGTTATTAATTAATTCTATAAACAAACTATGTAAACAAATGTACATAGCAAACATTTATAGGCAGAAAGAAATCGTTTTTTCTTCTAGTCTTGTTGTAATTATATTACCAATGATGTTTTATGAAAAAAATTTGCCATTCATCAATATTTGCTTAAATTATATAAAAAAATATACATTTTAGGCGTTTTTAAGCGAAATAAAATCAATTTTTCTTCTAATCTTGTTGAAATTATATTGCCAATGATTTTTTTCTGGAAAAATTTTGCCATGCATCTTTAATCGTTTATTTTATAAACACGTATTTTTTTGAATATTTACATTTTTTACGAATATTTTTGAATTTTAAGGGAAAAATAAGTTTTTTCCAATTTTACTTTCAAAACCTTGCCAGTTTTGCAATTTTTTTTAGATATTAAGGTTTTTCTTGTTCCAGTTTGTCAAATTTTTCTCACTCTTTCGAAATCCACGAAGAAAACTAAAAAGTAATAAAAAATGGTAAAGCTATTTCGATTTTTGGAAAAACCGAAAAAAAATTTTCTCAAAAACACCACCTTTTTTCTGAAATTTCGAGGAGGTACCAAAATAGTATACTTACAATAAATTTCCCATTTGGTATTTTTTTGTTTTTCGGAAGAAAAAAAATTATTTTTGAGATTTTACTTTGGTACTGTTTAGAAAATTCATTTTTCGATCATGAATGGTTCTGAGTCGTCAAAAAAGAGATTTTAAGGTTTTTATTATTTCAGTTTATCAAGTTTTTACACTCCTTCGAAACCATTGAGAGAAACAAAGAAATAATAAAAACTGGTAAAGCTACACTGTAAGAAATTTTCGGGAATTTTCCGAAAATGTTCGGGAAGCTAATAACCCTAACATTTCGGAAATTTTTCCTAGCATTTCGTAGGGAAAATTTCGGAAGTTTCGGGAATTTTCCCTACGAAATATTAGGGAAAATTCCCGAAATGTTAGGGTTATTAGCTTCCCGAAAATTTTCGGGAAAATTCCCGAAAAATTTCTTACAGTGTATTTCCATTTTATGAAAAAATAAAACACGCGCCTTTCTTCAAACAAAGAAAGAATAAAAACTGGTAAAGCTATTCCGACTTTCAGGTGTGTTGATTGACAATATATTCTACCTATCATAAATTTTAAAACTGGATTGCACTTATATTTCAAGAAACAAAAAATTCTATTTTTTATATTGTACTCGTATTTATTGTATTCTAGAAAAAATATAATTTTTCTCTTGAAATACAAATGCAATCCACTTTTAAAGTTTATGGTAGGTTAGCCGTTAGACTACATTACTACTTGAAAATTCCAGTACAAAAAAAAGGTAGCTGTTTGAAGAAAATTTCGTGTTTTATTTTTTCAAAAGATCAAAATAGCTTTAACAGTTTTTATTCTTTCTCTGTATTTCTCGTCGGTTTCAAAAGAGTGCAAAAAACTTGATAAAGTGAAACAAGAAAAAACCTTAAAATCTCAAAAATTGACAAAATAACAAGGTTTTGAAGCACAAATAAAAAAAAAATTTCTCCCTAAAACCAAAAATACCAAATGGTAAATTTATTTACCATTTGGTAAATGGTAATTTACCCCAAAACTTTATAACCCAAAACTTTATACCCCAAGACTTCAGGGGGAAAAAGGTGGGTTTTTTTTAAAGAATTTTTTTCCAAAAATCGATTTTTTATTATTTTTTTAATTTTCTTCGTGGATTTCAAAAGAGTGAGAAAAATTTGACAAACTGTGAGAAGAAAAACCTTAATATCTCAAAAATTGCAAAAAAAGACAAGGTTTTGAAAATGAAATTAGCAAAAAAATAATTTTTCCCTTAAAATTGAAAAATATTCGTAAAAAATGTAAATATGTCGCTATGTTAATT
This sequence comes from Euceroptres primus, assembly GCA_037177015.1. Taxonomy (NCBI): domain Eukaryota; kingdom Metazoa; phylum Arthropoda; class Insecta; order Hymenoptera; family Figitidae; genus Euceroptres; species Euceroptres primus. The sequence continues at coordinate 18,691 of JBAGKK010499045.1, read as the reverse complement.
AAAAAAATACGTGTCCCCTTATTTTTCACGTACCAAAACATATTTTATTGGCAACCCAATTCTGAACAGGTTACCCACCGGCCTGCATGATTTGAAATGGATTCGGTTATTAAATGTTTAAGTATTGTACACAACTATATTTCGTTCCAAAGAATTAAATATGTAGGTAAATTTACTTTTACTGTTACTCAGATAGCGTCCTGTTAAACATAAATTTACATCTCTCCTTTTTTAATATATTCAGTAGAACATTTTTTTATCCCTCTTATACTAATTGTTTAAAAAATTTGTATAATGAAGTAGCAGCGAGAGGTTCCCGAAGGACATAATGGCAGGCTGGCAATTTTTTAAATCCTCGTTCACTGTCCCAAGGGCCTAGTTAGGAAACTTAAACCCTTTCGCCGGAGAGAAACCTTTAATTGTTACACTTCGTATAAATGCATTAGTCGTGCGCATTCATTTCACGCTCTCCCGACCTCTTCAAACTTTTTTTTATCTCTCTCGACCTCTTCTGTCTCCTTCTTTACCCTTCTGTTTTTTTCTTGTTCATCAAAAGTTCATCTAAATTGTAGAAAATTGAACCCGACACATTCGGTCAAAAATCTTTAAAGTAGCTATTTACTTTCACAGAATATTTTTACATAATGACAATCATCGTGATATCTAATGTTAAATAAATCTCTTTAGCGAATTCCCTTCATATCTATTCAACAATAAATATAAAGAGAATTCGCTGAAGTGGTCTTTTAATTCTCCTCCATGAAAATCATCCATGACCAACACTTTTCAAATTCTCGAACGGTTTTTTTTTTTTTTCGTCTCAAGCATCGCCTTTTCTTTTGTGATAAGAGTTTGACGAAGACGAGAATGCATCGGAAAATGTTTAAGAGAGACGGAGAATTTGATACAGCCCCGAATCTAGAGAGAAAAACATGAGTGAGAAAGAAGAAGAGTTAGTTCTTGGTTTTATGGGTCGTCCAGCTCCATCATGCGCCATAAAAGTACAATAAAACCACTGTTACCACGTAGAACCACCCACTCTAAACCACTGCGTACGATAGTCCTAAGATGAGAGAGAAACGAGTGTGCTAGATCCTGTAAAAGAGAGTGCGGGGGGGGGGCAGAACTAAAGAACAAAATTGATTCTTTTATGATCGGCAAATGTGCGACTGGTGCAACATTCGAACGATTCTCGATCTACTTTTCTGTCTCTGGCCTCTTTCCCTTTTTCCTTTTTTACGTACTAAAAGAAGGTTTTACTGATACTTTCGAATGCACCTGTTTGCAGAATAAAAAAAAAAAGAATAAACTCTAAACGTATGTTGAAATAGGTTAATCCGGAATATTCAATTGAGACATTCGGAATATTCCCAAGGAACATTACAGCAATGTTCCAGGAATAACATAATGTCCGACCTTTGAAATATTTCAATGTAATGTTGAGGAAAAATATTCTTTAGAAATATTGTAAAAAGATTCGACCTGAAATATCTCTGTGGAATATTGCTGGAATATTATTCAGAATGTGTCGGAAATTTTTCAATTGAATATTTCTGGAACATTGCAATGAAAGTAAGTGATTTTTTTAAAATATTGCAAATTGCTCTGTTTGGAAAATTTGGACCAGTACGCTTATTTGCTCGTACACTGAGAAAAATTGATAGTGAAAAGGAGGGCAAGTTAATGTCTGGATATTGAACTATGAGACAACTATCTAAGATATTATGATTTAATATATGAGATATTATATCATAATACCTAGATATTATATCATAATATTTAGATATTATACCCTAATATCTTAGATAGCTACTCCATAGTTCAATATCCAAATATTAGCTTTTCCTCCTTTTCACTATTTATTTTTCTCCGTGGACGTTGAATCATAAAAATCGATCAAGTCTTTTTTGCTTTATTTTATCTACATACACAATACACATACAATATTACACTACTCTTCTGATTTAAGTCCGTTTCGGGGATGGCCTGAATGGCCTTGGACTTAAATCGGCATTGGACTTAAATACTCTAAACGTAAACAAGTCAGGGCTGTATGAACTATTTGTTTGATTTTTGTCACGAGTGAAAAATATTTTTTAAATATAAGTTTAATTTAACATTTACTTTAATTTTAAGTTTTATTTAGTTATTATTTATGAATTGTTATACATAACGCATAACCAAAACACTGAAAACGAACTGAGTCGAACCGACGGAATTCTCCGCTTACACTACTGCGCACTTTATTGCTACTGTACTTGCGCAATTCCGCTGAGCTCCGAGCTCAGCTTTCTCGTCCCCTTGGAGGGCACCCAGGACAAAATTTTCTGGAACCCATATATTGGAGGTCCCTAAAATGGCAGAGCAGTGTATATTATTACGAACTGCTATTACAAATTATAATCATAAGCACGAAGATATCTATAAACAGAATTACTAGAAAACTACTTTACATAGTTACAATATTGGCAATTAGCTGAAAATTACTACTTCAACAATTTATTGTACAGTGGCGTAGAAAGGCAGATTATATTTAAGCACAAAAATTTCGAAAATTTTTCGAGTCATCACTATAAATTCACCATCTTCTGATTACAAAGGTTAGCAGTATCTGAATTCCTAAAAAGTCAGGAAATTATCCCTTCAATTTAAAAAAATCCTCTAATGTACATGAAATCAATTTTAACATTTGGCAGTTTCACAACTTTCTCAATTTTGAAAGTATTTCTGAAAAAAGTAAATATTTACTTTTATTTTGATATACCACCGGATGATATATGGATTAAAGGAAACCCGAGAAAAACATTGAATTACATTAAATTTTTTTTAAAAATTGTGATAAAATTTGATAGTAGTATTGTCAAAAATTAAATTTCAAAGTTATTTCAATTTAAAGAATTACTTATTGCTAATGTATACCTTCTTAATTTAAAATAGTCCTAGAGGCAGCAGAAATAAAATCTTCTTTCCTTGAGGTCATTTGATGTCGAATTTTAAAAGCTCATATTTTCGTATCATCCAAACTTGACTGTAAAAAATTACTGTTCAGTTTAATTCTATTCATAATTTTGCATAACGACTCAAGAAGAATTATACGGAGTTATAAATACCAAACGAATTTATGAACCTTTTTTATTTCAAATAGGAAAACTTAATAGTATAAATTTATTTTCCATCAATCTTTCAATTTATGCAATATCTATTTCCAATACTGTTTATGAAACTTTTTCCTATACAGGATGTCCCAGTACTCAAGATACATTTTGATATGTTCATATTCGTTATAAGAAACTGAACAAAAATTCTGATAAAAAAAATTTGTGGGATGCATAATTAACGAGTAATTAATAATTAAAGATCAACGAATCAGAAAGCAGCCTCCTTTTTCCCGACGTTGAAGTGGAAGCGGCTTGAATATTGCTTGGGTTCGCACACACATTTTCATCAAATGCACACGTACAACTTTTTTCTTACGCAATTTTTTGATTCGTTGATCTTTAATTATTAATTACTCGTCAATTATGCATCCCACGGATTTTTTTATTAGAATTTTTTGTTCAGTTTCTTATAACGAATATGAACATCAAAATGTGCCTTGAGTACTAGGACACCCTGTATGTCTTGAAAAATTGGTAGAAAATAGATGTGTCCATTCTATGTATTAACCTTTTTTCCCTTAATTCCATAATTTCTTTCCATTTTCTGCAACTTTATTGCTATAATCGATATTTGTACATTAGAAATAATACTATTGTTTTTTTGTTAAAAACGGAAGATGAAATTCAATAAAGATTCAGCAGCAATAAATTTGTGGCATGTAAAAATACTGAAGTGAGTCATAAGATAACATCAATTTTTTTAGAAATAAAAATTTTAAATTGTTCTAATAGCTCACTTAATTCGTTTTCTGTCATAATAAAATTAAACTTTATCTTTCCTACGACACTAATATTTTTTTTCTAAAGTATGTAAAGACATCTGTTTAAGTTGTTTTGTTATTAAGTCTGTTTGTCATGTAACTGAAAAAATGAATAGGAATTATGAAATAAAAGAAAAAAGGGTAATATAGAATGGATAAATTTATTTTCCATCAATTTTCCAAGTCTCAGAGGTTGTTTTTAAATAATATTAGATCGAATCCATTTCAAATCATGCAGGCCGGCGGGTGACCTGTTCAGAATTGGCTTGCCAATGTTCTTTTTCGTGAAAAATAGGGGAACACGTATTTTTAAAATTAAAATAGCGGCATATTTACATTTTTTACGAATATTTATAAATTTTAAGGGAAAAATTGGTTTTTTACAAATTTTACTTTAAAAATCTTACCCTTTTTGCAATTTTTGAGATATTAAGGTTTTTCTTGTTCCAGTTTGTCACATTTTTTTCACTCTTTCAAAATTCACGAAGAAAATTAAGAAATAATAAGAAATGGTAAAGTTATTTCGAGTTTTGGAAAAAATGAAAAAAACATTCTTCTCACAAATCCCACCTATTTTGCTTCTCAAATTTTGAGGAACAATAGGTACCAATATAATCTACTTACCATAAATTACCATAAATTCTCCCTTTGGTATTTTTTTGTTTTTCAGAAGAAACAAATTATTTTATATTTTTACTTCAAAACCTTAACATGTTGGCAATTTTTGAGATTTTAAGGTTTTTCTTGTTTCAGCTTATCAAGTTTTTTATACTCCTTCGAAACCGATGAGAGAAACAAATACATAATAAAAACCGGTAAAGCTATTTTGATTTTTTGAAAAAATAAAATACGAAATTTTCTTCAAACAACCTTTTTTTGCGCTGTAATTTTCAGGTTGTTGGGTGGTAACACATAGTCTACCTACTGTAAATTTCAAAACTGGTTTAAATTTTTATTTCAAGAGAAAAAAATTACATTTTGTCTAGAATACAATAAATGCGAAAACAATATGGAAAATAGAATTATTTTCTGGAAATATTAGTACAATCCAGTTTTAAAAATTATGGTGGGTAGACTACATTATCACCCAACACACTTGAAAATCGAAATAGCTTTACCATTTTTTATTCTTTCTTTGTCTGAAGAAAATCTCGTGTTTTATTTTTTCAAAAAATCAAAATAGCTCTACCGATTTTTATTATTTATTTGTTTCTCTCATCGGTTTCGAAGGAGTGTAAAAAAACTTGATAAGCTGAAACAAGAACCTTAAAATGTAAAAAATTCCAAAAATTTTGTTTTTTTTGCAAGGTTTTGAAAAAAAATAAAATAAAATAATTTTTTTCTACCGAAAAACAGAAAAATACCAAATGGAAAATTTATGGTAAGTAGTCTATATTGGTACCTATTATTCCGCAAAATTCCAGGACAAAAAAACGTGGGGTTTTTAAGAAAAAAAGTTTTTTCGTTTTCTCCAAAAATCGAAATAGCTTTATCATTTTTTATTATTTTTTAATTTTCTTCATGGATTTCGAAAGAATGCGAAAAATTTGACAAACTGGAACAAGAAAAACCTTAATATCTCAAAAATTGCAAAAATAGCAAAGTTTTTAAAGGAAAAATTGCAAGAAGCTAATTTTTCCCTTAAGATTTAAAAATATTTTTAAAAAATGTAAATATGTCGCTATGTTAATTTAATAAAATCCGTGTCCCCTTATTTTTCACGTCAAAAGCATATTTCATTGGCAAGCTGATTCTGAACAGGTCACCCGCCGGCCTGCACGATTTGAAGTGGATTCGAACGTATAGGAAAAAAATTTAATAAACAGTTTCGAGAATAGACGTGACATAAATGAAGAGTTCTAATAAATCACATTTTTGCTATTTGAAATAAAAAATGTTTATATGTAATTGCGTTTGGTAATTATTATTTCAATATAGTTCTTCTTGAGTTCTTATATAGCATTATGAATAGAATTATATTCTTTATATTAATTAATTATAGGATGGAGGATAAATCTCTACTGTTAACAGATGTTGATCTTATGGTTATATATATAGGTAAATCTCTACTGCATATGATGTTTTCCTAATTAATCTAAATAGCAATTTTTTACAGTCAAGTCTGGATGATTCGAAAATATGAGCTTTTTAAATTCGACATCAAATGACCTCAAGGAAAGAAGATTTTATTTCTGTTCTCTCTAGGACTATATTTTAAATTAAAAAGGTATAAATTAGCAATAGCCGATTCTTCAAATTGCAATAACTTCGAAGTTTAATTTTTCACAATACCACTGGAAAATTTTATTAAAACAAAAAAAATTCAAGATAATTAATGTCTTCCTCATGTGCATCCCTCTCGGGTTTCCTTTAAACCATATATCATCTGGTGATGTTTCAAAAATAAAATTAAATATTTACTTTTTTCAGAAGTACTTTCAAAATTAAGAAAGTCCTGAAGCTTAAAAATGTTGAAATTGATTTCATGTACATCAGAGAATTTTTTTAAATTGAAGGAATAATTTCCTGACTTTTTAGGAATTCAGGTACTGATAACCTTTGTAATCAGAAGATGGTCAATTTGGTGATGACTTGAAAATTTTCGAAATTTTTGTGTTTAAACATAATCTGCCTTTCTACGCCACTGTACAATAAATTGTTAAAATTGCAATTTTCAGCTAATTATCAATATTGTAACAATGTAAAGTAGTTTTCTAGTAATTCTGTTTATAGGTATCTTCGTGCTTATAAATATAATTTGTAATAGCAGTTCGTAATAATATAATATTGTATGAGTATTGTGTATGTAGATAAAATAAAGCAAAAAAGACTTGATCGATTTTCATGATTTAACCTCATAGGAGCAATTAAGCGTACTGGTTCAAATTTTCCAAACAGAGCAATTTGGAATATTTAAAAAAATTGCATTTACTTTCATTGCAATGTTCCAGAAATATTCCATTGAAAGATTTCAGTCACATTTTGAATAATATTCCGGCAATATTCCACAGAGATATTTCGGGTTTCAGGGCGAATCTTTTTACAATATTTCTAAAAAAAAATTCCTCAACATTACATTGAAATATTCCAAAGGTCGGACATTATGTTATTCGTGGAACATTGCTGTAACAATTTCGGGAACATGAATGGAATATTGCGTGTTATATGGATTGGTTCAATTTGAAAATTTAATTTATAGATTTATTTCCAATCTCCTTCCACTTTTTTTAAATAAAATATTTGAAGGGTGAAAATGTAAAAAATCGTCAATATTTACCTAATAGTTTTTGTTGAAAAAAATATTTTAAATTTGATTAAACCCAGGCGGAAAATTTCTGGATAATCTATCGATAATCACTATCGATAGATTATCCATAAATTTTTCACCTGGGAAGCACGTTTTTTCTGTTAGTATGCATCTGAAATATGACGAAAATCGTAGAGAACAAGATCAAGAAACGTATTTAGAATTTATTTACGGTTTTTTTTTAAACCTTTTTAATCAACGTGATATTTCATAACCTCCAGCCCTTAAAATACACGAATGGATTATAGAGAACAAATTAAATATGTATTCAAACATTTTTTTGTACATCAATACTATCGTAATTACATTTAATGATAAATAATATGAATTTTCTGAAAAGAATCTTTTACTATTTTCGTTAACCTATTTAAAATTTTTTTTTGTTTCAAACAAAACGACTAACTTCATTCAAGACATCATAAAATGGTCGTAGGACTAGGACACGATGACAATAAATCAATGAAAAGCAATTATTTTTTAAAGGTTACTTAATTAACATAAATTTGTTTAAATTGTGAGTTTGTAAGAACGAATTAGTTTTTACTGACAATATTTTCACGCATAACTTATCTTATAAAAAGTGCACGTATCTGAAAAAAACGCGGGAGACGATGACATTACAAAGATGAACGGTTTTCGCGATTTGGTAGAATTGGTTAATTGCTGATTTTGTTTACATTTTTGACAGATTTTCACATAAGTATATTATAAAATTTACGCCAAAATTCACTTGTTTTATGGCTTAAATATGGATCTTCTATTTTCATTCAAAAATCGATTATATTTTCAGATATTTGAAAGATTCTACATGTATTTTAGCAACATATGGATAAATGTAAGCATAGGACATTGTAGAGTGGCTCGCGTGCTAAAAAATACTTATTTTTAAAATAAGATATTTTTAAGAATAATGGCGTAATTTTCTCGGGACACATTTTCGTCAACTTTTTTATTTTCACCCTTAAATATTCGTTTTATCATAAATATTTGTGTCATCAGCTAGCTGAAAATTTTGAAAGAACACGTATGACAATGATAAAACTTAGGGTAATTTTGTGCCAAGTAGCAGGAACTCTGACTAAAACTGATCTCTTTTTTTTCAGTTCTTTCGCTAAGGAATACTCAGGAGGAGGAACCACCTGATCCTCAGCTAATGAGGCTAGACAATATGTTAATAGCAGAAGGTGTAGCAGGACCAGAAAAGGGTGGAGGAGCGGGTGCTGCAGCTTCGGCTTCTGCAGCTGCAGCTGCAGGACCTCCTGGACAACCTGACAACGCCATTGAGCACTCAGATTACCGTGCTAAGCTTGCTCAAATCAGGCAGATCTATCACCAGGAACTGGAGAAATACGAACAGGTGAACTGCAAAAAGAATTTCATTTATTTGGTTCCACTTCTTTATTCAAGAAACAGTTTATACTTAAATTAACGAAATATTGTTCACGACAAAAGAATCAATATTTGAATAAAAAAATCACTTTTTTTGTGGTATAAATACTTGAATTAAAGAATTCATCCACGATTTTACAAAGAAGTGGGTTTCTTTAAACAAAAGAAGTATTTAGCTAAGATTTGTCAGAGCATTCTTAAATTTCTAGACCTTTGCCTTATACACAGTACTGGCGAGAATTATGAAATCATCTGTTTTTTGTTAGTTGCATAAAATCAGATAACTTTGACAAATGAAAATTTTTTACTGAAAGTAGAAAAAAAAGATTTATAATTTAAATTTTTTTACTGAAAGTAGAAATAAAAGATTTAAAAATTTTGTGTTTAGAAACCCCGGGTTGATGTATTTGCGCCCATTTTTTCAGATATTACGCAAAAAGTCCAAAGTACCACGCACAAAAGAAACTAGTCATAATCAGTCCAAGTCCACTTGACAAATTACCTCTGTTTCACTCAGAGAAATGTCATCTTGCGACAAAAGGATGTTTCTTGAAAAAAATGGAATATCCTCTTAAATTTAAGGTTAAGAGGATGTTCATTTGTCTCAAAAGGAATCATTCAAATTCACGTGGTTCAAGACAAAACACGCAAGAGGACGATACTTTTGTTTCAAGACAACTTTTTCTCGGAGTATTTTATGAACTATAACACGAGTTCTAGTCAAAATTATGTTTCTTATCGAAACTGTTTTCAGGTTACTTTACTTCTAAAAGAATCCTCTGACAAACTAAACCCTAGTTAGGAATTCGAGATTTCTCCCAAAGAGCTTTAAATTTTAAATAAATTCAGAAAGAAAATTTTAAAGATATATTTTTTTTCTTTTAATGTTGAGATTTTACAACTAATTTAATTCAGGGCGTTCACAAGATTCAATTTTTCAATATCCCTGTCATTTTCCTGACTTTTAGACAAATTTCCTTGGCAGAAAAGTATTATAAAAGCGAATAAAGTTTCAATAATGTCCGAAACCAACAAGTGTTAATTTAAAGCCTGGAAAATGTAATATAAAATGGTTTAAAGATTTTTTTTATTTATATTATAGGATATAGCAAGTGCTTTCAAAATATTAAAATATATCAATTTCTATTTTCCCTGCCAGCTACTCGCATTTCCCTGACAAATTTTTTCCCCCTGACATTTCCTTGACATTTCTACCCTGTAATTTTACTTTCATTGAAAAAAGGAGCCTTCGATTGATAAAATAATTGAAAATAATTTTGTGACTGATCATTTAATTTCTTTATATTGGAGCACTTTATAAGGATTTTTATAGAAAATAAATTTGGAGACCTGCAATATTTATTTCAGTAAATTGAAAATAAAACTGATCTTACATTTTCTTTTTAAATTATACTTTCAAAACCGGTTAAAATTATGAGATCAACTGTTTTTTGTTAGTTGCATAAAATCAGATAATTTTGATAATGATAATACAAAAAGTTAATTTTTTCTTCAAAATAGCACGAAAGGTGTCAAAATTCTACGTCTAATGACCCCAAGATGAAGTTGTTTTGTAAATTTCTTAAGAAGATATTGCCCAGAAAAGTCCAAATTTCAAAGTTTCCTTAAATTTTCAATAACTTCTGTTTAAAAGTTTAAAATGACATCAAATAAAAATTTCATTCGTTTAAACGATCAGAACTTCAGACACATACTATTGCTAATTTTCACTTTCATAATTTTTTAAAAATCATTTTTTTTCGAGTTTAAGAATTTTTTAATTCTTACTACTTTCTCGTTTAATTTTTAGTCTTTTACAAAATCCAGGGGAATTTTACTATGATGTTCCTGATACAAGAGTCATATTCTATGTCAATTTACCTTTAAAATGATCCCCAGGAACACTTAAAAATGTCTGCCACTTCAGAAGTTACTCAAAATTTAAGGAAACTGAAATTTGGACTTTTTTTTTGTCAATATCTTCTTAAAGAATTTACAAAACCACTTCATTTTAGACTTTCTTTTATGAATACATTAGATTCTTTGTTAATAAACCAATATTTTAGAAAAAATTTGAGTTTAAAATAAAATGAAATAAAAATTTCGTTTTTTTGAACGTTCAGAACTTCAGGCACGTACTATTGCTAATTATCGCTTTCATAATTAAAAAAAATCCTTTTTCTTCGAGTTTAAGAATTTTTTAATTCTTACGACCTTTTTATTTAAATTTTAGTCTTTGACAAAATCCAGGGAAATTTTACTATGATGTTCCTGGATACAAGAGTCCTATTCTATGTAAATTTATCTTAAAAATGATCCCCAGGAACACTTAAAAATGTCTACTATTTCAGAAGTTATTCAAAATTTAAGGAAACTTTGAAATTTGGACTTTTTTTGGCAATATCTTCTTAAGGAATTTGTAGAACCACTTCATCTTGAGCCTTTTTTTATAAATACATTAGATTCTTTGTTAATAAACCTATATTTTAGATCAAATTTGAGTTCAAAATGAAATCAAATAAAAATTTCGTTCGTTTGATCGTTCAATACTTCAGGCACATAAGATTGCTAACTATTACTTTTATAATTTAAAAAAAATCCTTTTTTCGAGTTTAAGAATTTTTTAATTTTAATCAGGAAATTTTACTTGGATGTTCCTGAGACAGTAATCATATTCTGCGTCAATTTGCCTTGAAAAAGAGCCCAAGAACACTTAAAAATGTCTACTATTTCAGAAGTTATTCAAAATTTCAGGAAACTTTGAAATTTGGACTTTTTTGTCAATATATTCTCAGGGAATTTACGAAACCGCTTCATCTTGGGCTTTTTTTATGAATACATTAGATTCTTTGTTAATAAAACAATATTTTAGAACAAATTTGAGTTTAAAATGAAATCAAATAAAAATTTCGTTGGTTCGAACGTTCAGAACTTCAGACACATACTATTGCTAATTATCACTTTCGTAATTTTTTAAAAATCCTTTTTTTTTGAGTTTAAGAATTTTTTAATTTTTACGACTTTTTTGTTTAAAGTTTGGTCCAGGGAAATTTTACTAGGATGCTCCTGAGACAATTCTATGTCAATTTACCTTTAAAATGATCCCCAGGAACGCTTAAAAATGTCTACTATTTCAAAAGTTATTCAAAATTTAAGGAAACTTTGAAATTTGGACTTTTTTTGGCAATATCTTCTTAAGGAATTTGTAGAAACACTTCATCTTGAGCCTTTTTTTATAAATACATTAGATTCTTTGTTAATAAACCTATATTTTAGAACAAATTTGAGTTCAAAATGAAATGAAATAAAAATTTCGTTGGTTTGAACGTTCAGAACTTCAGGCACGTACTATTACTAATTATCACTTTCATAATTTTTTCAAATCCTTTTTTTCGAGGTTAAGAATTTTTTAATTTTTACGACTTTCTTGTTTAAAGTTTAGTCTTTGGCAAAATCCAGGGAAATTTTACTAGAATGTTTCTTAAACAATAGTCATATTCTATGTCAATTTACCTTTAAAATGAGCCCAAGAACACTTAAAAATGTCTCCTATTTCAGAAGTTATTCAACATTTAAAGAAACTTTGCAATTCGGACTTTTTTTAGCAACATCTTCTTAAGGAATTTACAAAACCATTCCATTTTGAGGTCACTAGACGCAGAATTTTGATACTTTTCGTGATATTTTGAAGAAAAATTTTACTTTATATGTTATCATTATCAAAATTATTTGATTTTATGCTATTAACAAAAACTTGGCGGTCTCATAATTCTCTCCGGTACTGTAGGTATAGTTTGAAAAGAAAATGTTATTTTCAATTTCAATATCAAGAAAATTTTATTTTCAGTTTATTAAAATAGATATTGAAGGTCTCCAAGTTTAGTTTCTATAAAAATCCTTATAAAGTGCTTCAATATAAAGAAATTATCAGTCAGAAAATTATTTTCAATTACTTCATCAATCGAAGGGAATATCAGGGAGGAAAAATTTGTCAGGAATATCAGGGAAATATCAGGGGGTAAAAATTTGTCAAGGAAATACGAGTAGCTGTCAGGAAATAGAAATTAATATATATTAAAATTTTGAAAGTACTTCCTATCCTTCTCTAAAAAATTCATGGCCCAAGAAACTCGCAATTTCGATATTTCATTGTTATCATTGTTGTTATTTTCCACAATGCTGATTGGATTTTTAAAATTTGAAACTTAGATCAAGTTCAAGTCATAGATGTGTTTCTTTTCAAACATAAAAAAATACAAGACTAATTGGGAAATTTAATGATTTGAAATAAAAAGCGTGTGATTAAATAATTTTTCCTCATTTGAATATAAAATTAATTGAAAGATGGGATTTTAAAAGAATATATTTAATTAAAATGCCTTGAGAAAATTTCTGTTTCGAAAATAATTCAGACAATTAAGAAAAGTCCAATTTGAAAAGTAACTAAATTAGAGATCTTCCTGACTTAAAAATACATTAGTTAAACTTTAAAAGTTACGATTTTGAGAAGACAATATTTTAAAGCCATGTTCAAATTCAAATTCTTGAATTTGAACCTTGGAATTGCAAATTAAGGAACATAATCGAGTCTTGAATTTTTAAAGTCTTGAATTTTAAAGATTGTCATTTTATTTTACTCCTTTTGTTTATTTCAACGATTTATTTTTATGATTATTAAATGTCAGAATTAAAAGATCATGCAGAGGGGAGAGAATTAGCGCGCGGAGTGCACCAAGTGATCTAGTATCCTATAATATCTTTACAAATATTTTTTCAACTTTTTTTATATTGCAATTTTCCTGGCTTGTTTCACTTTTTGGCTTAAGGGATGTTTTTGAAATTTTATTCGCTTTTATAATTCTTTTCTTACAAGAAAATATCAGGGATATTGAAAAATTGAATCTTTTGATTTTCCTGAATTAAATTAGTTGTCAAAATCTCGATGTTAAAAGAAAAAAATATATCTTTACTTTCTGAATTTATTTACAATTTAAAGCTCTTTGGGAGAAATCTCGAATTCCTAACTAGGGTTTAGTTTGTCAGGGAATTTTTTTAGAAGTATCTTGAAAACAGTTTCGATAAGAAACATAATTTTGACTAGAACTCGTGTTTGCCTCAGTGACAATTTGCGTGTTAATGAACCCAGCTGAGTAAGATCTTGCGTGTCCTATGAACCCCCTACAGGCAAAGTTACTTCGCAATCGCGTGTTACAGGCTCTTTTAACGCCAACAGAATCCCGGACACTCCCCTGACATTTACAACTCTCATGTACAATATTTGTATATGTTTGTATTTAACTATACTGCATGGGGTCAGATATTGCAAACGTTATCTTCTTATGCAGTGGACGTTTGAACCCAGATATTTTTTTTCATTTTTCTTTTCTTTCATTTAATTTAGTTTAGTAAATACTAAACAAACAATTTTCAATAGCATTTCACAAAGAAAAGTTGAACATTTTAAAAATTACTTCCTTTTGCATAAAGTTGACGAACATTTATTTCAATGCAAAATAAAATTTACGGTAAATGTTTGGTGGATAAATTTTGAACGTAATTCCAAATTCAGACCAAAATAAAGGTTTAAATAAATCACAAATTAGAAAAGCTTTATTTTATTGAAACAAACACTTCGGGAAGGGAAAAGTACTTTCGAAAACTTTCAAGTTTTTAAGATATTTTTCGTTAGTTATGATTTAAAAAATTTAGAAAAAATCATTAGTAACATTTTCAAGTATTTTTTTCATCTGTTTATCCTGGTATATTAGCAGAATGGCAGTTTCGTGTATATGTCTTTAGACTTTACATATATACGAGGATTGCGTGCAATGCATTACCCAGCTTGGGATTTAGTCGCCCGATAAAAAGGGCTATTAACGAGTTTTAAATCTTTCTGAGGAAATGCACACCTCTTTTTTCCCCTGACCTACGTCCACAATTCAGAGCTTTGAACTGAACTAAACTCGTACGAAAAACTAGAATTTTCTAGATTGTGGAACGGGATAAGGGTACTTGTAACTTGTAACTTTCAAAGTATTCTGAGGATTCTTGCCAAGTCTTTAAATTTAAGTTTTATTAACTTATAATAGACGAAGTAAAACTTAAGCACAATTTAAGAATTCTCTTAGCTAGAGTTATGAATTTTGAGTTAGCGTCATTAATTAAATGCAAATCTCATTCAATAACTCTAGGAAATTTAGGGTGAAAATGAAACATCATAAAGATTTTAGTACAAGTTTCTCAAACTAAACTAGTGTTTCTACCATTTGAACTCATCTTTTCCATGTCATTTCGACTTATTCAAGTTCCTACGGTTAACGGCTGCGTGGCTATGCAAAATGTCGTGGCAGGCACGGAAATAGACGCACATGAATTTTATGGGATCGCGTGATCGTCCTAAGCTGCCTTCTGGCACGGATTTTACGAATGCAACTTACTTTACATTCGCAGTCAACATTTTTCTCTTCAGATTTAACAAAATATTTGCTTATTTGCTTTAACTGAATTTGAAGAAATGTGATGAAATACTTTAGAGTGCTGATTGTTCAAACACCTCATTTTAGGTTTAGATTTGTCTAGGAAATTTGAACAAACATGTCCAGGGTGTCTACTCACCCTGGAAAACCTGAAATTGCCAGGGAATTCTTTTATACCTGAAAAATTTGGAAATGTCAGGGTATTTTTTTTTAAAGTCAGGGAATTTTTTCGAGCGTACTTAGCTTTTTTTTAATTGTAACAAAATTAAATAACGATATTTACAAGGACTGGAAAAAATATTATTCGTAATAAATTCGTGACATTATATACTTATTCGATTTGAATTGATCGCGGAAGGGAAAAAAACGAAAAGCTTTGTAGATAAAAGAATTTGAAGCGAAAAGTAGGAAAATTCTGGAACACGCACAAAAAGAAGCCATCGCACTCGAAGAAAAAATTGCAGAAATAAAAAATTAACCTGAAAAGAATGTATTTAAGAAAATATTTAAATGTTAATTCCTAACGTTATTTCTTTATAAAGTTAACTAAAAGTTACATTCCTAACGTTATTTCTTTATAAACGTTGTTTCGATCGTTAAAGAAGAGAAGTTATTTAATTTGACTTGTTTTCTCTATTATTTGTATTCTGTATTATTTGTATATATGAATTTGTATTCTCTATTACATATTTTGTCACAAAAAATTATTTTGAAATACATCTGCTATTTCACTGTTTTATCATGTCATATTTTTTTCTAAATTTAATAAATTTAAATAATTATAATTTAAACATTCACAAGTGGATAACAAATGGGGTTACTCAATTATTAGATAATGCTTTAATGAGGGATGGGAATGTTATAAAATTCCGTATTCCATACTTAAATGGCCAAAAAATGATACCTAGAAAAGTCCAAAAATACCTGGAAAAAACCTGGAAGTCAGGGAATTTTTTTCAGGATTTGAGTAGACACCCTGATGACTGTAAGCAAAAAAAAACAACCAAATTCACAAAGGAGATGGTGGGGTTTTAAAAAACTGAAAAAAAGTGTTACGGAATTTTTGAATAGTCCCTGTTTTTGCAGGGTGTCTACTCACCTGGAAAACCTAGAAATCGTCAGGGAATTTTTATATACCTGAAAAAACCTGGAAATGTCAGGAATTTTTTTTTAAAGTCAGGGATTTTTTTCGCGCGCACTTAATTTTTTTTACTTTGTAATACAAAACTAAATATGTATCGATTTAAATATCTGGGATCACAGTCCTCTATTCTCCTTTTTCCCCTATTTTCCCCTATTTTTTCAAGATCCTATAAAATCTCTATTTTTGAAAATTTCCCCCTTTTTCCCTTTCTTTTTATTAAAAGTTCCGATTAATTTTCCAAGAATTCTAGATGGAGGGGTTTTAAAAAACTGAAAAAAAGTGTTACGGAATTTTTGAACGGTTCCTATTTTTCCAGGGGCCATTCAAATTAACAGAATAGAGAATAGAGAATAAAGAATAAAAAATAGAGAATAGAAAAATAAATAGAAACTTATTCAAAAATGCGTGTTACAATATTAAAATCTTAGAGATTCAGAGTCTTCTAGAAACTTCAAACCATTTTCCAAATTTTTAAAAAAATTTAAAAATATTCTAGGCTGTCTTTTAATCTTCCGGTCTCTCAATGTCTTCCAAAATTTTCCATAATCAAATCTTCTAAACACTTCCGTAACCTTCTAATATTTTCTGGGTTTTCTAAAATCTTTTTTCTGGGTTCTCCTATAATCTTATAAAATCTTAAAGAATCTCACAAAATTCTTTAATATTTAAAAAAAATCCTAGACTGCTCCAGAATCTTCTGAACTCCAGAATTCTGCATAATTTTTTAGAACCCTCTAAAATCTGCAAAAGATCAGACTCCCATAATCTTCAAGTCTAGACTCTTTTCAAAATCTTCTTAAAATTTTCTAGACTTTTCGAAACTCTTTTAAAAAAAGTCTGGAAGAGACTAGAAGATATTAGAAGTTTGGGACAAAATTCAAAAAATTTTTGAGGATTCTAAAAGATTCTGAAACAGTCTAAAATATTTTAAAAAATCATAATAGGTTTTGGGGTGTTTTTGAAGATTTTAGAACTCTGAAAAAGTTCAGGTATCTCTGTAAGAGTTTTAAATCCTGGGAAATTTTAGAAGATTCTAGACAATGCTGGAGGGTTTTAGAAGGTTCTGAAAGAATCAAGAAATCTCTGTAAGGTTCTAAGATACTATAAAAAATTTTGAAGATTTTGATCTGAATCTAGAGGATTTTGAGAGATTTTAAGAGATTCAACGAGTACAAGAAAGATTTTTAATATTCTAGAAAATTTAACAAGTACATGGAAAATTTTTAATATTCTAGAAAATTCTAGAAGATTGTCGACAAATCCAGAAAATTTCATGAAGAATTTTATAAAACTCTACAGAATTTCATAGATTTTGAAAGTCTAGTTTGAAATTATTTTATTAGACTCTAAGCAGGGATGTAAAACTTTTGAGGATTTTTTAAATTTCAAGAAAATTTTAGCAGGCTCATTTCGGAAAAAGCCCCGCACCAAAAAAAAAATCATCAGTTAACGTCTTTTTGGCTTTCTTCTATTTTCATGAACTAAAAAATAAATTATGCAATAGCAGTAAAATCCACCAAGACCTTTTTTCTTCACGTTTTGTGCGGGGTCCTTATATTGGTTGAATATTTAGAAATTTTCTCATTTCATAATTCAGAAATCTAAATTCTTGAAATCTAAATTTTAGCTACCGAAAATTTTTATATGTCGTTAATATTTTTAGTCGACAAATTTTTTGGTCGAAAATATGTACTTTTGGAATTTCTTAACTTCAACGTGTCATTAAAATTATTTTTTCGGAAATATTGTAGAGTCTGATAATATATTTATGATTTAATTGTTGGTTTAGTTGTTGTGAATATTATTTTTTATTTGTTAATGAAATTTGTATTTTTTTATACAAATGTTGTATTTGACCGAATCAATTTCAAATCATGCACGCCAGCGGATGACCTGTTTAGAATTGCCTAGCTAATGAAATATGTTTTCGTACGTGAAAAATAAGGAGACACGTATTTTTATATATTAACATAGTGACAAATTTACATTTTTTACGAATATTTTTAAGTTTTAAGGGAAAAATTAGTTTTATGCAAATTTTAGTTTAAAACCTTGCCATTTTTGCAATTCAATTATGAATTTTGCTGAAATTATCATGAAGTTACCAATTAAAAAGACTGACATAGGAAAAAACGAATTTTTCGGGTGACAGATGCCTGAATTGTTTGTTTATTAAATTTGTTTTTAAAAAAACATAAAGTTAATCATCTAATTATGAATTTTGCTGAAATTATCATGAAGTTCCTAATGAAAAGAACTGACATCGAAAAAAACGAATTTTTCTGACAAAAAATGCCTGAATAATGCATTTGTTTATTAAATTTGTTTATAATATTAACAAGAATAATCTTAAGAAAAATTTTCTCCATTATAATATTATTTCCATCCAAATTTCTTGCAATATAACTTTAAAAAATGTAAAATTATTGAAAATTATAGAAAACACACTTTCAACA
>JBAGKK010499034.1:0-14981 GCA_037177015.1 Euceroptres primus | reverse complement strand
TTTCTTTTAAATGACAGTGTACAATGAAAGTTTTCTATCTTCCTAATTTCGTACCGACACATTATCACATTGAATCCTGATCCAAGCGCCGCGCCTGGCTGCAGTGCCGAGCCCGCCAGCCGATGTACGGCGCAAAGAAAAAATTCGTTTTCGACACTTCCAAGGTTTTTTTTCTTCAGAAACTTGGAGCTGAAGGTTCATTCCACATGTATGTAAAATTTCAGCCCAGTCGCGTATGGAGAACACATAACAATTTCAAATTGTTATTAAAAATACGTTTTTTTAAAAAACTTCGGTTTTTTGTCTGTTTCATTTAAAAGGGAAGATATTTATCTACAATCCACAAAAATTCCACTGGATTATCATTAACCGAATTTGACTTATGATTTTTGCAAGAAAATAGTGTCCAAATGTTTATGTAAAAAAATAACAAACAAAAAAAGGAATATAAAAATATTCTTAAAATTACTTTTTTGTATGGTCGAATACTTCATGAGTATATCATTTATTTCACAATTTGGGTTTTCATGGAAAATTTTGTGATACAGTTGACCTGGTTTGACTCAGCCATGAAGATAAGTTCATAAAATACCAAAATCAAAATTTAAAAAATTAGCGGTATTGCCAATTTTGATTCCTCGGTCTTGTGAATTTTTTTCTAGTGTATTTCTATGTTTTAAAAACCCATACCTGCTCTAAAAAATGTTTAAAATACAACTTATGAAGATAAGTTCATAAAATACCAAAATCAAAATTTAAAAAATTCGCTGTATTGCCAATTTCAAATCCTGGGTCTTGGGGATTTTTTTCTAATGCATTTTTGTCACTAACAAGTTTTCATGTACCTCAAATAATTCTTCTCCTATTTGCAAACGTGTTAAAAAAATTTCCGAAAACAATGGTAAATTAAATAGGAATTATCTCTCAGAAAATGATAGATTAAAATCTGAAAAAATTGAGATGACTTTTTTGACCTCCAGGTATGTAAAAAAAATAATTTTCAATCCACCCTAATCGACATTAAGGCAACGTTTTCCTCCGAAAACGTAAAAATATTCATAAGAATATTTTAAAGAAAAATATTTGTACGAATTTTTTTCTTTTCCTTTCTTTGAAGAAGTGGCAAAATTACTGAACAGGGAGGCCATTTGAGTCATGGATAAAAATTACCGGTTGAAGTCCCCAGTAGTGAGCCACCCCTCAATAGTTAGCCACACGCTCTCCTTGTCGCGCGAGAATAGTAAATACAAGAAGATATTTCAAGTTACCTGTGGCATAAACTTCCCTGATATGGGTGATTCTCCTGAAAGGGACTCAAACTTTTGTGAAGAAAAATATATTTAAATTTAAAAAAGATTAGTAAATTGAGTAATTTAATTTAAAATTTTTAATTTAATTAAAAACATTGAAAATAGAAAACAAAATTTGGCATAAATGAGTTAATCTGACAGTATTTATTTTAGCGTCATTAGTGAGTCACGAGAAAAAAATGACTATATTTACCTACAAAGCCAATATTCCATGTGGCGACAGGTGACGCTAGTTACTAATGTAACTTAAACTTTAATTAACTTTAAACTTTAATTAACTTTACTCACTTAACTTAATTCACGGCTAGCCTTGATTAAGTTCAACGCAAAAGTGCTTGCACATCCAGTTTCTCTTTTGTACGTGTTTCCGGGATGCCGCCTGGTTGATTTAAGTAAAGGAAAAAAAATCGTACTACGCGTTTTTGAGATAAAAGGTTTTTTTATTTTTGACAATTAAAAATTTCATTTTTCTCGAAAACGACGCAAAATATGAATATAGCAGTTCATAATTGAAAATTGTTTCCCTTCCTAAAATCAATAAAATTATACATTTACCCTATGTTTATCTTGATTATTTTAACAAATTTTTTCAAAAAATTGGAAAAAACTATAAAAATTGACTAAAATAGCATTTAGTTTAACGAACTTTAATATTTTAGTTTTAAAAACGTTTTTTTGAACTTTAGTAGTGTAACGGATTTTTGTTGTTGTTACTTTTTTTCTTTTTTTTTACTTTTTTTTATTATCCAAAATTGATATTCAATTTGCTTTAAAATAGAATTTAGTTCTTATTTCAAATTGATTTTTGTTTTAATGTAATTATTGAGATTTCTTGATAAAATTTTGATACAAGCAAATTTATTTGAAATTAAAACTAGATTCTATTTTAATGCTAATCGAATATTAGTTTTGGATAATAAAAAAAAGTAAAAGAAGAAAAAGTAACGATAAAAAATTCGTTACAGTAGCAATGTGAAGAAAAATGGGTTTTTATCTCTAAAGTTGAAGAAATACCATTTTTAAGGATTAAAAGTCTCATTTTTCTCGTAAACGAAGCAAAATACACTCCCGCAAGAAAGTTTTCAAAAATTTCAAACGAATATGATATCTTAAATAGAGGTTCTTAACAATTTTTAACGATATTTCCTTAAAATTTATTTAAGTCTGTGTCGAATCATCCCTATTTGGATTTTTTTCGATCACTCTGTAAGAAAATATCTATAAAAACAAGTTTTTTTTTACCAATTTCTTAAATTTCCAATATCTTCAAAATTATTTCATATTTCTTAAGTTTCTGGGGCTCGTTTTCAAGGGGAAATCCTGCACTTTCTACTGAAATCATCTATAGATTTGTTGGAGCACTTGTATAGCTTTGGCAATGGTTAAATTTGACAAAATAGTACATTATGTAACAAGGGGCAAAGGGAGCAGATTTTTCCCGCGGGCAGTAATGACCCGAGGGAAAAATCTAATTTCGTCCCGTGTTGCATATAGTATTTTATTCTACTCTAGACCGTGGCCACCTTTTGGCTCTGAAAAGCGGGTCCGACGCACTTTTCTATAGCTTTGTCCGTGGCTCGAATTCTGATCGACTCGAAGCAACTCAGATTTTCAATATGGCGACCGTCGACCAATCACAGCCTCGGATTTCGGAGGAGTTCTCGAGCCGCGAACAAACCTGTTTATATTTTATTATAAAACGAATAGTATTGTAAAAGAAAATTGTAAAAGAAAAAAATATCAATTTTTTTTTTCTAATTTTACTTTCGCCCCGCAAATGCGGTTTACGGGAAATATATGCTACTTTCGCCCCTATTTTCAATGACAAAAGGTGGTCATTTCGGTCGAGTGTGGAATAAAATAACCTGAAAATTTTGAAGAATGGTTACTGCCGTAATAAACGGTAATAAAATTTAGTAACTGGAGATTCTATAATTCTACTCGAATTTATTATCAAATCACTTAAGCTTTGATTTTTAAAAATAATTTTGAATAATGAAACCGTTCTTCAAAATTTTCAGATTATTTTTTTGTAACGTTTAACCCTTTGCCAAATGTTTTAAAGTGCAGCAACAAATCAGTAGATGATTTCAATACAAAGTGCAGGATTTTCCCTAGAAACTTAAAAAATGTGAAATAATTTCGGAGATATTGGTAATTTAAGAAATTGACAAAAAACTTTGTTTTTTATAGATATTTTCTTACAGAGTAATCGAAAACAATTCAAATAGGGGTCATTCGACGCACGTTTAAATAAGTTTAACGGAAATATCGTTAAAAATTGTTAAGAAGTTATATTTAAGATATTACATGCGTTTGAAATTTTTGAAAAATATCAATGTACCCAAACTTTTTGGCGGGAGTGTATAAATAGTAGGTCATAGTTTAAAATTGTTCCCCTTCCTGAAATCTACGAAATCTCACCCTTACCAGATGTATATCTTATGTATATTAACAAAAAGTTTCAAAAAAATATATATAAAATCTATAAAAGCGAATAAAATGGCATTTAGTTTAACGATCTTCAAAATTTTATTCTTAAAATTGTTTGCTTTTTGTTCAGAAACAATGTGCAAAACATGTTTCATGAGATTATTAAGGTTTCTGAGCTTCAAAGTGAAGAAAAATTGATTTTTATCTCCAAAATTAAAGAAAAATTATTTTTAACGATTGAAAATCTTATTTTTCTCGACAACGACGCAAAATACAGTACCGGGTAGGCACATGAGGACAGCTGTTTTTCATGAGATGCATAAGTTCTCATAATTTTTATAATCTACGACGTAAAATTTTTTACACTAAATAATACGAAAGCTATCAAAATTCTGCGTAAAATAAACCTAAGATAAAGTGATTTTGTTCATTCTGTAAGAAAATAATGCAAAAATAATGCATTTTTAGACTTTTACGAAAACTTACAGTAACTGTTGAAATAATTAACATTTTGTTTCATGAACGCATGAAGAGAGCTCTCTAATTTTTTCTTTCGATTTTGCCAAAGACTGAACTTGGAACAAAAAAGTTGTAAAATTTCAAATAAAGCGAAAACTCTGAAAAATTAATTTGATAAAATATAGAAATTAATATTCCTATGTATTCTAAAAAAATTTAATAAAATGTAATATAGACTGATTTTAAATATTTTTCTATAAATAACTATATAATAATGAAATTTTACAACTTTTCTATGCCAACTTCAGTCTTTGGCAAAATCGGGGGAAAAAATTGGGGCGTTCTCTTCATACATTCATGATATTTTATGGAGACTTAACTTTAAAATAAGCCTAAGGACATTAAAAAATGTTATTTATTTCCAAAAATTGCAATAAGTTATTGCAATTTTTAGGAGAAATTGAAAAATGCACTATTTTTACATTATTTTCTTACAGAATAAACAAAATCACTTCACTTCAATTTTTAGGACAAATTGAAAAATGCACTATTTTTACATTATTTTCTTACAGAATAAACAGAATCACTTCACCTTGGGCTTATTTTACGCGGAATTTTGATAGCCTTCGTATTATTTTGTGAAAAAATTTTATTTCGTAGATTATAAAAATTATGAGAACTTATGCATCTCACAAAAAACAGGTCTCCTCTTATTCCTGGCCGATACTATATGAATAACAGTTTATAGTTCAAACTTGTTCCCCTTCCTGAAATTTATAAAATTATACCCCTATCTGGTATATTTTAACTAATTTTTTCAAAAAAATGGAAAAAATCGATAAAAGTGGACTAAAGTAGCATTTAGTTTAACGAACTTGAACATTTTATTTTTAATATCTTAAATATATTATTAGAAATGAAGACTTTTGTAATGGCGAAGAACAAACGTGTTTTTCGCATTGTTACTGACCTAAAAGCAAACGTTTTTGGAAACAAAATGTTGAAGTTCGTTAAAGTCAATTCTATTTTACTCGCTTTTACCGATTTTTTCTATTTTTTTGGAAAGATTTGTGAAATACACAAGATAAACATCTGGTGAGGGTATAAATTTATAGATTTTAGGAAGGAGAACAATTTTTAACTATGAACTGCTATTACTATTTTGCTTTGTTTTCGAGAAGAATGAGATTTTTATTTGTTAAAAACGATATTTCTTCAATTTTAGAGATAAAAACTAATTTTTCTTTGCTTTGAAGCTTAGGAAACTTAATAATATCATATAAAATGTTCTTCAAATTGCTATTAAAATAAAATCAAACGTTTTTAAATCTAAAATGTTAAAGTTCGGTAAACTAAATGCTATTTTAGTCAATTTTTTCGATTTTTCCTACTTTTTGGGAAAAATTTGTTAAAATACACAAGATAAAAATCTGGTAAGGGTATAATTTTATAGATTTTAGGAAGGGAAACTATTTTGAACTAATAAATGCCATTCATATTTTGTGTTGTTTTCGATAAAAATTCGATAAAAACAATTTTCATTGTTAAAAATGAAAAAATCTTTTTTTTCAAAAACGCGCAGTACGATTTTTTTCTTTCTTGACTTAAAATAACCAGGGGGCATCTCCGAAACACGTACAGAAGAGAAAATAGAGGTGTAAGCATTTTTGGGTTGAACTTAATCGGGGCTTGGCGTGTAACTGTACATCACTTTACCTAACTAAAGTGGCCCATTATCAACGAATGTTGTGGCTCAGCACTAACTTTCTGTGGCTCAGTACTAATGCCTTTGCACATAAATTTTTAGTAAATATTTCATAATTTTGGAAGAACTTGCCATAAATATGTAATAAATTATTTAGAAATTGCAAACTACGCAAAATACAAACATGGGTAGTGAGCCACCTAAGGTGGCTCACTATTGGGACCTTCATCTTATGTCCCGATTTTACTACTGACACGTAATCCTATATCTGACTATTGCGTCGCATTTCTACTTACAAAATATTTAAGTGGTCTGGAAAAATGGACTTTTCCACTGTAATTTTGTCCTTTTTTATCAGAATTTTCTAACAACATTTCTTCCCTGGCAATATTTTCTATTATCTGCCTATTATACGATATATCTATTCAGAAAATAAAAAACGAGTCGTCTGACAAAAACCGACTTTCTACTGTCTGTAAAAACTTTAATTTTATCATTCTGTCATCCGCATTTTCTATCACCATGTCTTCCGTAAAATCACTTGTTCCACTGCCTGAGTATAATGATTTGTTTCACTTGAAATCTTTTCGCTGAATATTATGCGATATATCTACTCATGAAATAAAAAATTATTCGTTTGACTAAAACTGACTTTTCTACTAAGATTGTTTTTTTATGAACAGAATTTTTTAACACATTGTCTGATCTAAAATCACGAGATCACTTCTCGCGCTACGCTCACTAATTATTTCCTTTCTGCTTTTAATTTTGAAATTTAATAATCATAAATCTTTAAACCTAACAAAAATAAGATAAAATTGCAATATGTAAAATTTACAGGTGAATAAATTAGGAAGCAATGACATTACTAAAAAACTATATTTAACAATTTCGAAATAATTAAACATTTTTTAACTGGAAAACTTGGGAAATTTAAGACTCGATTATGTTCCTTAATTCGTGATTCCAAGTTTTTAGAATTGAAGCTATTCAAATTTAAAAATTTTAATTTGAACAAGGCTTTTAGGCATGTTCTTCCCGTACAGTCAAACTAAAAATTGATCAATCTTTATCTTGAATTATAAAATCCACAAAAAAAAGAGATTTTGGTAAATTCCAATGAAAATTTCCAATCTCCTTAAAATTCCATTTTAAAAGAGAAACTGAAGCGTTTTACATAAACAAATAGTTTGAGTTATAATTGTTTATTTAAAAGTATTTATTTAAATATTTGAGTTTTTCCTTCGTCTTAGACAAAAAGCGTTATTTTCATTCAATTTCAATTCTCAACGGCTCATTTTGTGCCTTGAAAGATTGTGTACAGTTCTATTTGGTACATTTTTATTAAAACTTGTAATTTGATCTATTGTAAAATTTGCAAGATCATTAACTGTATAATTTCTAAATGAAATAATTTTAATAAAAACGTACCAAATAGAACTGTAAAAGATCTTTTAAGGAACAGAATAAGCTGTTAAGAATTGAAATTGAATGAAAATTACGACTTTTCTCTAAGTCAAAGGAAAAAACACCCCTGTTTGAGCCTTTTTTGCACAGATTATAATTTTTCTTTGCGTAAAGTGGTTCATTGAGATATGAAAATTCCTAATAAAAGAAACAAATATCCAAATAACTTTTTTTGAGTAAATAATTATGACCCAAGCTATTTTTTCTAAATTATTCTTAGGTTTCACTTTCAAAATTCATGAAAAATATCCTTGGGGATTCATTTTCTTTGATATGATAAATCAACATAAAGATTTGATTAATTTTGAAGATTGCTGTACGGAGTGTACATTCTTAAATAATGTTTTCTCAAAATAGAAACTCGCAAAGTCCAAATAATGTATTTTTATGTCAGGAAGATCTCTAATTTAGTTTCTTTTCAAATACGACTTCTCTTAATTTTTCTCTCTTCAAAACTATTTTCGAAACAGAATTTTTCTTAAGTTATATTATTTATATATTTTTTTCATTACAACTTTTAATTAGTTTTATGCTAAAATTACGAAACATAATCACCAGCTTTTCATTTTAAATTATTTTATTTCCCAATTAGTCTTGTATTTTTTGGCATTTGAAAACAAAAACACATGTATGACTTGAACATGGTCGAAGTTTTAAATTATTTACAAAATCCAATCAACATTGCGGAAAAGCGACTACAATAAAATATCGAAATTGCGAGGTTTTTAGACCAACAATTTTTTAGACAAGGATTTCTCTGAATCTAAATTAGTTAGTAACTACTAATGACATCGCGAGAAGTCCATCAATTGAATTAGTAAGAGATTCTACTAACAATTAGTAGAAAACTACTAATTATTGGTAAAAATGCTTACTACTTCAATTGGTAATTAAATTCTTCCACCAATTGAATAAGTAAGCATTTCTACTAATAATTAGTAGTTTTCTACTAATAATTATTAGTTTTCTACTAATTATTAGTAGAAATTCTTTTTAATGCAATAGGTGAACTTCTCACAATTTCATTAGTAGTTTTTGACTAGTTTAGATTTAGAGAGATTTCAGATAGAGTTTAGATTTGCTCCATTAAGAATCTGTCTAATGCAATGGAATATACAATTACATGTCCGACCAGAAAAAAACTTTTCGACTAATAATTAATTCAGTGTCTGACTTTTGAGTGGTATTATCACTAAAACAATCAGAAATAATATAAAAATGATATGTATATCATCTGTGGGTCCTGAAGTAAATTATTCTACTGATATGTAAGGTTATGACTAACTTTTTCGTGACATTTTTACTTAGAAAATAAATATCGCGTTTCTAGTGATATAAATTTTCATGAAAAAAATGCTTGTTTGAAATTTTCAACATAAAAAAATCTTGCATTTTTTAAATTAGTTTTTTTCTTGAAAATTCTCACTTTAAAGTCTACGTGATAGATCCTTCAAAATACTTTAGAAAATGTGTAAAAAAGTCACCAGTTCATAATATTGATTTTGGAAACAGAAGAAGAGTTTTGAAGTTCTACCAGAAAATTCAGTTTTTAATTTTAAATATTTTTTTATTTTTCTCCGGTTGAAGATGTATCATAACAAAAATGTTAAGATACTGTATCAACAGAAATTTAACGCGCCAAAAATTTACCGGTGCTTCCTCTTAAATTATGTATTGTTGAAATTAAATTACAAAAATGTAAGTTTAAGAAGATATTTCAGGATATTTTGTCCGCACTTTTTAAAGTCACTCTTATTGTTGGCAATTTGTAATACTTCATATTTAATACTATGAAAATTTAAAAATTTCTCACAGCATCCATATTAAAATTTAAAACTCCTTCATAAATAAAATAAGATTTTTAATGTAATTTTGCGGAAATTTTTACGAATATCTGATTGAAAATTTAACGATTTCTAAATGGAAATTTTTACGTATATCTGATTGAAAATTTAACGATTTTTAAATTGAAAATGAAAATTTCATTTGAAAATTTTCACACCGACATCTCTAGTGTTTTTCTGGTAGAAACTGACTTTTCCACTTTAATTTTATCTTTCTTTTACTTGAATTTTCTTTCACCATGATTTCCTTAAAATAGCTTTTCTACTATCTGACTATAACGATTTGTTCCACTTAAAATCTTTTGTCTGACTATTATGCGATATATCTACTCATAAAATAAAAAATGAGTCTTCTGACTAAAACTGTCTTTTCTACTAGAATTGTTTTTTTTTATCAATAGAATTTTCTATTAACACTGTCCTATTTAAAAACATCCTTAAAGTGTTACTATAAACCATTTGCTCTACTAAAAATGCAACGGAATATAATAAATTACATGTCTAACCATAAATAAAATTTTCTACTGATTATTGTTTGATTAAATTTATTATATGTTTGTTGATTATTGTTTGTTCTACTTATTTTGTGACTATTGAGTGATATTATCACTTAATAAAAAATAAAAAATTATGATGCAAAAATTATATGTACCTATATCATCTGTCCGGCTTGAAATAAATTGTTTCTACTGATACCTAATTCTGTGTCTGACTATTGCATGTCAGTTCTACTTATAAAATAAAGAAAATAAATCGTGTTGTCCTCGTATAAAAACTGATTTTTCCACTGTAATTTTGTGTTTCTGTTATCCGAAATTCCGAATTTTCTAACACCACGTCGTGCTTAAAATCGCATTTTCTACTGTCTGACTATAATAATTTGTTTCACTTGAAATCTTTGTAGCGGAATGGAATCTTTCTGATCAATATTTGACGTTTGATACAAAAGTACATTTTAATTTCGGAAGATAACGGATGACTGATTCTAAAACTTCAAACGTGTCCCTCCGTAAATAAAAAAAAAATTGATTGAATTTAACGGTTTAGTGAACATAAATTCGCGTTTAGGATCAGTGCATCTCTTTATCCTTTGTATCTCTTTTAAGCTTCTTCATAAACTTATGGATGGTATCTGTTTGCATCCCTTTATCCTCTTTGTTTCCTCACATTATTTTATCAGCAGCTGGGTGGATTTTCATCCTCCGCATTCGTGCGAATGGTTTACTCTATAGAAAAAAAGGAATAGTTGGGTTAAACAAGATTTTTGGTATCCCAAGAATTTATTTCTTCGCCAATATGAGACAAGTAAATTGTTTTGTTTGGTTAAAAATTTAATTTATGTTTTCTTATTAAAACGATTAACTTTCAATTTTATTGTAGATATGCTATATACTTGAACGAATTCTAATGACTCATCAAAAAAATTATTAAAAGTTCCAGTTAACATTGCTTGAAAATTTTTCCATTTATAACTAGACTTTTACCTCTTTTTTCAATTAACATCAAAACCAGGGTCTGATTTTGTCACCTTTTATATCTTTAGAAAGACTTCGGTCATTTTTAATCTAAAAATTTCAACATTATCTTACGTTGAGTTTACTTCAAAGCGTGTACTATGGGTCCATGGCAATATTATGTGTGTGAAAAAGCTATCAAGAGCTCCTAGTGGTTTTATATGAAAATCTCGATTTTCTCGCGCGTAGAACCGCGGGATCGATAGTGAGAAAAGATGCTCTGGCGAAAGTGCTTTTAGCGCGTTTGAATTTTATATGAGCATATAACATCAACGCCAAAATGATACAGCGATTAGAAACATGAAAGAAGTATGGGAAGTAAAATTGTTCTTTGCAGATAGAATGAAAAAGCTCATAACTTTTTTCTAAATATTCGTTTAAAGTTTTATATTACTCAATAAATTTTAAAGTTATATTACTTTATAAATTTTGAAGTTATATTACTTTATAAATTTTAAAGTTATATTTCTTTATAAATTTTAAAGTTATATTTCTTTATAAATTTTAAAGTTATATTACTTTATAAGTTTTAAGGTTATATTACTTTATACATTTCGAAGTTGTTTTGCTTTATAAATAATTAAATAGTCTTTAAAATATATCACCTTAATAAATTATTTTTTTACTTTCTAATAACAACGTATAACTTTGATTGATTGACTTCTCCTGACTGATAAAATACCTTGACTTGCGACTGTTTAAAAGTCAGACATTTTCGAAGATCGGTACTTGCACCTCGAATAAAGGACCTCAGTCCTTGCTCCATTTTCTGGCTGAGGTCCAAATACGTTCCTCAATTTCCCGTAAAATCCGATTTCAAAACCCCTTCAAGCCACACGCTTCGTCTCGAATTTCTTATTACGTCGAGCCGCGCACGGCCACCGTTTTCCGAGCTCCGTGATTTCAAGTGACAGTAGAGTCGGTGCCAATGAAAAGAGAAAGATTGCAACCCGAGGAATTTACTCATCCGTCTTCGATGACACGTTCGTCGTAGAAATGAGTAGCTTCCTCCTGAACTTTCACAAATTATAATGTAATGGCGCCGTGAATGCAAGTATAATTTAAGAATTTTTTTCTTTAGGGATTTTCAATTCTAGAACGAATTTTAAAAAAAGTAAAACGAAAATGCGACTTTCAGTCAAAATATTGGCTTTCAATTGTAACCAAAAAAGCCTGGCGAAAATGTGCTTCCCATAAAGCGAAAATGATACCTCCCATAAAGGCTTAAAACAAGATTCCACCTTAGATGAAATAAATCCAATGTATGTGGAATCAATAGAAAACAATTGTTTTAAATAAATGAATAAATAGATAATTAAATAATTACATCACTTAATTTTAATAATTACGTCACTATATTGACGATTAATTTAAAAATCGAATGAAAGTCAATTGAGTGAGAATTTCAGTTTCTTGCTTTACTATGAAGATTATTTTTAACATTTTAGAATGTAAGCTTAAAACAAGCTTTAAATTCGAAAGTTTTTCAATTTAAAAACAATAAAAATGAAATCATGTCAAATGAAAGTTAAAAAACTGATAAATATTTACAATGGTGAAAGTTCTTTTAGTTAATTTTACGAATTAGGTAACGTCAAACGGGGCAACTTCGGACATTTGGGGTAATTTCGGACAGTCCTAGATTCATGGCTTAAATTACTCAAAGTGGTTTTAATTAGGATCTGGAACAAGTTAAAGCCTACATTGATTCCATATTCTAGTTGGAACCGTTTTGAGTAATTTAAAGTATCAATTTAGGGCTGTCCGAATTTACACCACAGGTCTGAAGTTGCCCCGTTTGACGGTAATTTTAATAGTTCAACAAGCAAAATTATGAATTTTAATGCTGCTGTTAGATGAAATTGGTGTTTCAGCAATTTTAATTACACTATATTTAATGAAAACAGTTTTACTATGTTTTCGAAAAATTTATGCAATGTAAAATGATATTTGAGAAAATGAGTGAATAATTTCCAGCGGCAGTGTACCTTGTGTGTTATTAATGGTATGAAGGAAATGAAAGAGAGCTGCAGGATGTTATAGAGGAAAACGTGGAAGGCTCTAAAAACTTTCACGGATCGGATTTCTTATTCATAAACATAAATGTACGAGGTAAGTACAGTCCTTCTAAAACGCATGGATCTTAACATTAAAAATAAATAAGAATTGAAATCGTTTTTAAAATCATCATACACTTTAAGCTGATAAAATATTCAAGAAATGAATCTTTAGGGAAGACTTGGAAATAAATAAATTTCATCTTGAATGAAAACATATAAAGAAATAAATTTCATTTTAAAGATCCATTCAAAGTATTATTTAAGGTTCTTTATTTACTTGGAATTTTCAACGAATGGATTTTAACAAATATATTAAGGTCAAAAAGAAGCTTTTAAACCTAAGAGCTATCAATTTCTTAGCTGTTTTCATTCACAAAATTATTTCGTTATCATTATTTCATTTTATTTTTATCTTTACCTTTATTTACTTTTTCAGCTTCAAGCACTTTTTATTTTGAAAGCCTTCAATCTTAAATATATATTATTTATTTCGAATTGTTTCAATTTTGTATGATTTTGAAAATGTTTTTTTTTACCATTTTGATTTTGAATGCTTCTAATTTGCAATGATTTCTATTTCTTTTTTTGAAATTTTAAAAGTTTTCTAATTTTGTACGTAAACAATTTTTTCTAAACTAAAAATTTTGAATGCTTCTTACTATGAACGCTTTCGTTGTATGTTTTCAATTTCGAATGCCTACAATTTTGGATGATTCTGATTATTAATTTAATAATGATTTTAATTTTAATTATGGTCCATTTCAATTTCGGATTCTTCTTTCGTCAATCAAAAATTCTAGAGGTTTCAAATTGTACTTTCAAAATGTTAACATAATCATAAAGTATTATAATTTTATAATAAGTATTATAACATTTAGAATGATCACTTTTAGTGATAAAAGTCACTTCTAATGATAATCTTGCAACCTACCCAAATGATAATTTAGATATTTCAAAGTATTATAATATTATAAGTATTACAATTTGAAAATTTCTGCACATTAATATTAAATTAATATTAAAATCGCTAACTTTAATTAGCGTAGTCTATCTGTAATTTAATTTTTATAATCAAGTTTAATTTAGAGTAAAGTTTCTTAAAGTGGACCTCATGTATAGTTTTATGACCAGCCAAAAAATAAATCATATTTGACATAGAATGAACAGTAAATCTCGGGCTATAAGATAAAAAGTTTCAAAAGTCGTTTTTTACAAGAATCTAATAGAAGAGGATTAAATTTTTCTACTTTACCTTTTTGTGAAAAATGTAAATATATTTAGGTATTCTTATTCCCAAAAAATCTTGTAAATAGGAATCCTAAAAATCTTTTCATGAAGATCTTCTCTAGGAATCCTATTTGAAATTCAAAAAATACACTGTCTAGGAAATTAATTTTTTGTGTTACACTGTTAGAAATAAAAACTACATTTACTTTAGTTGAAGTTTTATTCAATTATCGCAACTGAATCAAATTTCAATCAAAAGTAAATGAAATTTCAACTAAAATAAAATTAACTAAAATTTTTAAAAAACAAAATAAAATTAACTAAAATAAATGAATTTGCAACAGAAAGTAAATGAATTTTCAATCACAGAAATGAAAAGTGATGAAAGTTTCTGACAGAATAATACTTATCAATGCTTGGCATTAGATTATCAAGGTTATTAGTTAAAATAATTAAAAAAATTTTTCTTTAGACTTTTTAGAGCATTATTTTAAATTATTTACTTAAAAAACATTAAGTGGTCCACGCTAGTCAACCTTGTATTTTTCACTGTTAGAAAAAACTTCAATTACTTTAGTTGAAGCACAGTAAACCATTGGTGATTTTTAAATCTTATTTTGAATAATTTAAAGCAATTGCATTTTTCATTGTGATTTAATTTGTTTCTAAACCTCATTTTTGTTGCAACTAAATTTGAGTTTTTTAAATTTAAATTGTTGAAAGATATATTGACATACTTCAGACTAAAAGATCACTTGATGTTGTAGATCATATATATTTACCATAAAGTGATTTCTAAACACAAAGTTTTAACTGGTCATGAGTTTGACTGGAGACGTGTACAAGTTCTAAATCATGAACCTAATAAATTTAAAAGATTAGTAACTGAAATGTTTTTTATTAAGAGTGAAGGTGACAATTGTCTTAATATAATAACAGATTTATCACATTACAGTCCATTG
>JBAGKK010499023.1:0-14981 GCA_037177015.1 Euceroptres primus | reverse complement strand
TCGTAATAGGACAACGATTTCGACGGAAAACAATTTTATTTCTAAAGTCCAGAATTCAGTGAAAGCAGACGACAAATCTAAAAAGAGAGAGTAGATAGAAAAGCCACAGTGAAAACTATTTTTCCGCACAACACATACACTGTCGGAGAAATCGGGCGTTTTACAATAAATACTACGCCTCTGTTCGTTATTACGAGAACAAGAATTTTGTTATTAGTTTTGGAAAACGGGATAAATTTGTAAAGTCTTGGAATGAAAATTCACTGACTCACTCATATTGAGAACACTGATGTCACTTCCAAAGTTAAACCACAGTACATACCTCTCTATCATTTCTTATCTTATCTCTTTTTCCTTCCTACAGCACCACTGTGAGAAGAAAAAGGAGATCCGATATGAAATGACAGACATCCGACTATTGCTATTTCTCGCGGTGGCTTTCCGTACGACAACACTGAATCGGCGCAGTTACCATTGAATCCTGCAACATATCTATATTATCGACCTGTGCAGGAAACTAGATTCGATAATTATTTAATTATTTTCTAATAATATAAAAGTAGGCTAGTTTGTGCATAACCGAATGGTGAAATAATTTTTTGCAGACACAGTTGATATAGACACATTATAATGCAATGATAATGGCTTGTCAATAAGTTTTATTGAATTCGAAGCAATTTTCAATAATATTTTTATGAAAGTGAAAAAGTGTTCTGTAATCAAGATAATCATAATCAAATCGTTTAAATGTAAAAAAATTTCACTGCGTATCAATTTTTAAATATAGAATTAGCTATAAGTTACTAATTTTTTAAGACTTTGAAATAGAGCCGATTAAAAAAGTTCCAATTATTTTTTTTTTAATTTCACGACTTTTTCAGGTTATCCAGTCACTTTTTTAAAATCCAATGACTTTTTCAGATTTATCAGTCACTTTCAAAAAATGTCATGACTTTTCCAGGTCTTCCAGGTCTTCCAGACTTCTGTAGCAACCCGGATTATGAGTGATATAATTATGATGAGTGAATTAATCTGCTGAAATCTCTAAAGTATAGTTAAAGTATAGTTAAAGTATAGTTAAAGTATAGTTAAAGTAATGTTAAAGTATAGTTAAGTTATAGTTAAAGTATAGTTAAGTTATAGTTAAGTTACGGCTAAGATATTTCATTAACTTTAGTTAAGATTTCTAGTTAGCTTTCGTTTAGATTTTTAATTAGCATTAGTTTATATTTTTAATTATCTTTAGTTTAGATTATGAATAATTTTAAATAATTTTTAATTTAATTACAGTTAGTTTTTTAAGTTAGCTTTTAGTTAGATTATAATTAGCTTTAGTTTAGATTTTTAATTACTTCTTATTTAGTTTATGCTTAGCTTTGGTTTAGATTTTTTAATTTACTTCACTATAAATTTTTAATTATCTCTAATTTAAATTATGATTAGCTTTAGTTTAGATTGTTAAGTATAGATGTTTTATTTTGCTTTAGCCATATTTCTTACTTAGCTTTAGCATATATTTTTAATTACTTCCAATTTGGAATATGATTAGCTATGGTTAAGATGATTAGTTAACTTTAGTTTAGATTTCTAAATAGCTATCGTTTATATTTTCAATTACTTCTAATTTAGATTAAGCTTAGCTTTGACTAACATTTTTTTTTTAATTGACTTTAGTGTGTTTTTTTTAAGTTAGCTTTCGTTTATATTCCTTACTTTAGTATAAATTATTAATTAATTTTAATTTAGATTATGATTAGCTTTGGTTAAGATATTTCATTAACTTTAGTTCAGATTTCTAATTAGCTTTCGTTTAAATTTCTAATTAGCATTTGTTTATATTTTTAATTATCTTTAGTTAATATTATTATTTTTGAATTACTTTTAATTTAATTTTAGTTAGCCTTTTAAGTTAGCTTTGAGTTAGATTATAATTAGCTTTAGTTTAGATTTTTAATTACTTCTAATTTAGATTATGCTTGGATTTGGTTTAGATTTTTTAATTGACTTCAATATAGATTTTTAATTAGCTTTTTAATTACTTTTAATTCAGATTATGATTATCTTTGGTTTAGATATTGAATTAATTTTAATTTAGATTTTTTTGTTTGCTTAAGTTTAGATTATGATTAATTTTATACTAGTTTTAATTTAATTTTAGTTAGTCTTTCAAGTTAACTTTTATTGCTTCTTTTAATTAGCTTTAGTTAAGATTTTTATTACTTCCAAGTAAGTTTTAGCTTAGTTTTAATTGAATTTTAATTAGTATTTTAAGTTAGTTTTTACTTGTTCATTAATTATAATTCAAACTTAAAAATTAGCTTCAGATTAGATTTCTAATAACTTCCAAGTTAGATTCAAATTATCTTTAAGATAGGTTTTGATTATTTTTTTTTTAAATAAGCTTTTGGATATATGTTAGAATTAAACAACATTTTTAAAGAGGGGTAGAGGGGGGTAAATAAGATATTTTAACATTAAATTGATGAATAATTAATTACCTTTGGATCCTCTTGATCCATGGTTTTCTTTTCTTTTTCTGTATTAAAATATTTGATCAATTTCATTATAAAGATGACACTACAGGATACAGCATGCTCCAATAATGTTAACACTTGCAATATAGAACTTATGCCTAATTTATGCAAAACTAGAAGGGATGAATTGTTTGAAAACCGTTGCAGGATGTTTTCGCGCGAGAAACATTTAAATATGAATAATAAAGTGTGAAAGAAAGGATTTAATTGGATTAGGGCTTCATGAAATAGTGTCAATATTTATCACTTTAATTTATAAAACAGAGGGATTCTCCAGTAGAGGTCTGATGTCGGTAAGGTAGATCAATTAAATACCGATTAAGGTTCTACCAATACTCGCAATCTGCATTACTGACTGAGAGAAATATCGACTGTCGGTAAATTTTCGTGGGACATAACCTCACTTACAGTCAAGTTCAGAGTGGCGTAGGAGTAGGTTGATGTCTGTATTTTCAAGTGTTAGTAACTGCTTGTAGTCCAGACAATTATTTTCAGAGATAACGATTAAGTTGGCACCACCTTTCAATAGCTGTCAATAACTATGTACGTGCTAAAAATTCAAATTGACGAATTCGAGACGCGGGAGATTCAATTAAGCATTTGCAAAGGCAAACCCCAGCTTGTCCGGTAAGTTGTAACTCTGACGTATCGACCGAAGTTTATTCCATGTCAGGAATTTGCATTAGCGACTGAGAGTAATACCAAGCGTGGGTAATACCGACTGTCGGTAACTTGTAGCGGTGGCGCAATCTATCGGCAAGTAGATAGTATCGGTCAACGTGAAGTTCGCCGCTTGGTCGGTGAATGACGTCACGGCCCATTTGGTTTATGGCCATCTTGTTTGAAGATCGGTAAGTTAGAATCTTGTCGTATCGACTGAGGCTCAATTGATGTTTGGAATCTGCATTATCGACTTAGGGCAATATCAGATGAAGGTTATACCAACCGAGGGTAATGTCGATTGTTGCTAACTTGCGGTGGAGGTGGTCTATCGGCATGTGGCGTCGCGGCCCTCTTGGTTTCATGTCGGTATTGTAAAACTCTTACGTATCGACCGATATTCAGTTTATGTCAGGAGTCTGCATTATCGGCTGATGGTAATATCGACTGTTAATAACTTGCAGTGGTGGTGCTAGCTATCGGCAAGTGACGCCATTACCTATTTAGTTCAAGGTCGGTAATTTAGAACCCTGATGTACTGACCGAGACCCAGTTCATGACAGGAATTCTATTGTATTCGGACCCATTACTGGGTCAAAGGATACCGGACATTAAAGTCATACTCCCCCCTAGAGTGCACGAATGCACTCTAGCTTTGACCTATCTCTCCAATCATGGAGTGACACTGCCCGCACGAGACCAACGCCAACGCGGGTGCTCCTGGTAAGCCAGGAGGGGCTACCACCCACCCCGTGCTCCCAGTGTCGACCTAAAGACGTTCGGTCACCTTTGACTGGTCACGGCCGGAGCAAGCTCCTACCAATTACACTCTCCTGATTATGAAGCGACCCCACAACAGGTGGAGCCACCCCAAGGCACATTCAAGCACTCGACAGTAAGCTGCCAAGATCGTCATTGGTCGGACTCCGTCATAGTAGTGCGCCGCACAGTCGGCAGTACACACGGACGTTTCACCTTCCTTTCAATGTCTCATTTCTGTACACGCACCCACCGCGAGACACACGGCAGGCACTGACGGTCCCATTCATATGCACGCACCCATCGCGGGACACACTACAGGCACTGACGGTCTCATTCCTGTGCACGCACCCACCGCGAGACATACCGTGGGCACTGATGGGGACGTTTAATCAGGTTACGGCTCCCCGGACGAAAACCCAGGTTCGCTCGTGTATAACGCAGCAGCAGTCTAACGTCTCATTTTTGTACACGCACCCACCGCGAGACCCACGGCAGGCACTGGAGGTCTCATTCGTGTGCACGCACCCACCGCGAGACACACGGCAGGCACTGACGGCCTCATTTCTGTGCACGCACCCACCGCGAGACGAACGGCAGGTACAGACGGTCTCATTTTGGTGCGCACACCCACCACGAGACATACGGCAGGCACTGACGGGGACATTACATCAGGTTATGGCTCCCCGGCCGAGGAACATAAGATCGCTCGTGCTGTTTAAAGCAAGCAGTCAAACGTCTCATTCTTGTACACGCACCCACCGCGAGATACACGGCAGACACTGACGTTCGTTCGACTCATCATACATGGCAGCGCTCTTCCCGGTCTCTGAACTAACACGGTAGTCAGAACCACAAGTGGCAAAGCTCACGTTGGATGGTGGCTCTTCAATCATTGTTGGATGGAGAGGAGCGGGTCTCCATGCTCTCAATACCCACCACCCATGGGAATTGTCATTGCTAATTCCGCAATAAACAGTATCATTACCACCCTCTATGCAATTTCGGCACGTCCGAGTTGCTTTGAGGCCTGGGTGCGTTCGAGTCACACCATTTATGACGGGCATAGAGCCGCCGAGGAGCCCAGCTCTCGGATGTTGGCGTGCAATCAAAGACTGCCAATAGCCAACCCCTTCGGCATTTCATGACAGGAATCTGCATTACTGGCTGATAGCAATATCGACTGAGGGTATTATCGACTGAAGGTAACATCAACCGTCGTTAAATTTTATCGGTGGCGCCATCTGGCGGCAAGTTTCGCTACGACCCATTGGGTTCTAGGTCGGTTCGGTAGAACCCTCAAGTAGCTACCAAGGTCCAGTTCATGTCAGAAATCTGCATTATCGACTGGTGGAAATATCGACTGTCGTTAACTTACAACGGTGGCACCATCTGTCGGCTAGTGAAGTCATTACTCATTTGACTCCAGGTCGGTGAGGTTGACCCATGACGTATCCACCGAGATTTGGTGCATTCCAGGAATCTGTATTAACGACTAATAATATAACCAACCTGCGTCAGTGGCGCCATCTGTTGGGGCAGTCCGCATTAGGAATCTGCATTGCCGACCGCTGGTAAATTGCGACTGTGGCGCCATCTACTGGTACAATCTACATTAGGAATCTGCATAACCGACCGAGGGTAACTTGCCACAGTGGCGCCATCTGTTGGGGAAGTCCACATTAGGCATTTACATTATCGACCGGCTTTCGACAGTGGCGCCATCTGTTGGTACATTAGGAATGTGTATTACCGGCCGAGAGTATTACCGACTGACGGTAACTTAGCACGGATTTGAACCTTGCATCAACCTTGTAGTAGTGGTGTCATCTGTTGGTACATTAGGAACCTGCATTACCATCCAAATGTATTACCGACTGACGGTAACTTAGCACGGATTTGAACCTTGCAGCAACCTTGCAGTAGTGGCGCCATCTGTTGGCACATTAGGAACCTGCATTACCGACCGAGGGTATTACCGATTGACGGTAACTTAGCACGGATTTGAACCTTAAAGTAGTGTTCCAGAATCCCCATATCTATACTACTGACATGCTTATTTCACATTCTGGACCATGAATCTCAATTTTACCGAAAACCCAAATTTTCCCTTGTTAATCTTTTGGGAATTTCAAGGCCGTTGAGCCACCAAAGATTACCAACCTACTTGACTAAGATTTGGGGTGATTTTTTTTTTATCGCAACTGAAAAGATTGAGACGGTACTTTGCCTTCTAGCAAAAAAAAAAAAAGAAAAGGTTTTTGGACCACCCTAGACAAATAAAGGCAAGACAGTGTTCGGGCTGCGCCGTACAGGGCATTACGTTTGATTTTTTTTCTCGAAAACTACTAATAGTTTTCGCTTATAAAATTTAAAATCGGTCAAATAGAACCGAAAATATGTAATTTTCAACAAAAAGTTGACCAAAATTTCAGAATCCTATATTTTCGCCCATTTTTTGAATTTTCAAAAAATATTTGAAAGAGTTATTTGTCACTATAAAAGGAAAAAAATCTGCTAGTTAGAGCCCAATTCCATTAAGTCACGAAAATTGGTGTGATGAAATGACATGGAATCAACCACATGTAGCTCCCATGGTTTTAAAATTGTTTAAACAATTTATTATTTAAGATTAAAACTTTTTTTGTGAAAAAAATGGTCAGAGCAGTCGACCGGAAATCGAAAGACCAGGGTTCGATTCCTAGTGGAGTGCAAGAGGATCTTTTTCACAGAAAAAGTTTTAATCCTAAATCCTTAAATTTATCCTAGGAGCTAAAAACTCTAAACTTGATTGGTCAGGTTAGCATGGTGATTTTCTGATTTACCTTCGTCGATAGAAATCTTCCGTTAAAAACTGACATATGAATAAAATGATAGTTTAAATAACACAATTTATTATTGTTTATAACTATCTTTTCTTAGAAAAAAGTAAGACTATTGCGGTTTTTTCCACATTCTTCAATTTTTCTTCGACTCTATAGTCAGAATGAGATAATAATTATTGAAAATTAACAAAAGCAATTGCTTAAAAAATTAATTATTATTCATAACAACCTTCTCTTAGAACGAAGCTAGAGAATTGCGGTTTTTTCTACATTCAACTTTTCTTAAACTCTCTAATTGGATTGA
The DNA here is from genome assembly GCA_037177015.1 of Euceroptres primus. Lineage (NCBI taxonomy): Eukaryota > Metazoa > Arthropoda > Insecta > Hymenoptera > Figitidae > Euceroptres > Euceroptres primus. Next base: position 7,899 of record JBAGKK010499023.1, on the reverse strand, counting down.
GATAATAGTTATTGAAAATTATCAAAGGTAGATTTTAAAAATTGCGGTTTTTTCTACATTCTTCAACTTTTCTTCGACTCTCTAATTAGTATGAGATAATTACAGCTTTCTCTATATTCTTCAACTTTTCTTCGACTCTCTAGTTAGAATAAGATAATAATTATTGACAATTAGGAAAAGTAACTGTTTAAATAATTGATTATTGTTTACAGCGGTCTTCTTTTAGAGTAAAGCTAGAGAAATGCGGTTTTTCTACATTCTTCAACTTTTCTTCAACTGTTTAGTGATAAAAAAATAATATCCAATAAAAATCCTCAAAAATCATTGTTTAAATAATAATAATACTCTCAGAAATTCAGAAAAAAGTAATGAAATACTTTTTAAATAATGATACTGGTTCGTCTTTATTTATTATTTGATCATAACTAAAAAGCCGCAGACAAATTATAAATTTGAGAAAAAACCGCAAGTTTCTGGATTCATTTAAAAAAAAATATAATAACAGACAATAATATATAATAATAATAATAATAATATATAAAAACCGCAAGTCCCTATATTCCTTCTCAGAAAATATAATAATAGAAAATAATATTCAGTTTGAAGAATGATTTTTGTTTATGTTTATTGATTATTTTTTCTTGATAACTAAAGAGTCGAAGAAAAGTTTTCTAGCTTTATTCTAAGAAAAGATAGTTATAAAAAGGAGAATAAATTATTTAAACTATTTTCAAACCATCAAAATATGTTTAAAAAGTAATATCTTACTCATTAAAAACAATTTGTGAAAAAAACTGCGAAAAAGGGTAAGATTAAACGCCAAAAATACGCGGTATCTCATTTTTGCACTTATGCGGTTTTTTAGGACCCCATAGGTGGTTTATGGGTATAAGACCCATATGTGGCTTATGGGAGCTGAATTCAAAAAGTAATTATTGATTCATATCAATTAATTTCAAAATAAAAAATACGTGTGTACTTTTTTAGGATCTAAACAAATTTTAAGGATGAGAGCATAAAAATTCAGAAAAAATATTTGGACCACCCTACTGTTTATTGTAAAAATACTAAATCTTGCATAACAATGAAGTTCATGCTATACGCAGCATTAATATTTCTCTTTATATTTACTATTGGCATGCGACAAGGAGTGTGGCTCACTATTAGGGTCTCTAACCTATTTCGATAATTGATAGGTCTGTATAATAATTTTCTTTAAGAATGAACGAGTTTTACAAAATCAAACTTTAATATAGAGGATGATTGTTTGAAAATGGTGGATATTTGTCTGTGAAATTTCTAAAATTGATCTTCATATGTCCCCTAATACTTGCTTGTGAAAATCATGTATATCGTGATAAATCATTACACTGCGTACAACAGCCCGTAAAGATAACGAAACCGAATAGTTTAATCTCAATGAAAACATGACGCCCTGGTGGGAGACGGATTGTGGGATATAGTTAGTATCAGAATAGTCGCATTTACTGTAAAATGACACGTGTCCACAAATATATGCTACGTATAAATAACGTACAACCTTTCCTTATCGAGAAGGGTAAGTCGCGTGCATGGGACGTATTTAAATTGCCAGAGGGGTACATTAAAAAAAGAAGACAATTCCTTCTAAAATAATTTTCAAATTCATATTTTGTTGCTCATAAGATTCGTCATTGTCGTTTATACGCTGAAAAAAATTTCTTTGATACCCAACATTTGACCATGTAACCAACATTTAAACATAAATCTAGTTGAAGTGACAAGGATTCCTTGCTATTAAAATCGTGAACCTACAGTTAATCCAAGTTGGTTCAACTAGATGTATAGACCTAGAAAAAGAAACCTAGTTTCATTAACTAAGTTTTATCGGCCAATAAAGGACGCTGTGACGTTTATTTATTTATGTCCAAATAACGCTTGCTTAAATTGTAACGGTTTCCTTTATTCCAGGGACATAATAATATAAGTAAAAGGGCAGGGGGTTTCTATATGCAAATTCCTACCTTACCGGCTTCGAGAAGATTCTATGTTCTAGTAGTTCGTGTCCGTGCTAAGTTCTAGAATGTTCTCGAAGGTGTGACGTCATCGTCAGAATATTCTGAAGGTGAATTTGCGAAAACAAGATTCAAGGTTGTCTGTCATTTTCGCATAAATATTTTCAAGGTTATATGAGAAAAACAAGGATGATTTATTGCTTTCTAATAAATAAATACATTGAAATAAAAAAAGTTCTTTATTTATTTGATGCGCAAAAGATGCAGGTTTCCAGGTGTAATTTGAGATGGGTAAGTATATAAAACGTATTTTCAAATTAAAAAATATTCAAAGTCGTATTGCAGGGGTGAGGAATGCATTTAAAAAAATAAAGCATTTCTTAACGTTTTATTCTGGTGTCAAATATCCAGTACGGACACTACATAATATCCTCGCGTGTTTACGTTTAGAAACGTTGATGCATTGACTATCTAAGTCAGCATGCATTTTATTGAAAGGTTTATATGCATTCTTTTTAGGCAGTGGGAATCTTCTTTAAATCAGTGGGAATCTCTGTGCCTTTCACCCATCGAAGTGTCATATGTAATACAATACTGTAAATACGCTGGAGGTATGAGATAAGAAAGCGTTCATTTTATTCAAGGCTTTACGCACGTCCTTCAACTTTAATATATAGATCGAGGGTACATTGCCCCACATTATCTCTCAATATGTAATACAACATTTGAGATGAGGTCATATCCATTCTATTCAAAGATTTATGTTCGTTCTTTTCAGCCCTACACGGAGAAAAATAGAGTGTCAAACTGACACTCTGCAGGTTCAACTATGAGATAGCCCTCTAAGATAGTCAACTTGAATATCTGAATATTCAAGTTGAACATGTGGATAATCAGTTTGACACTCTAGATAGTTAGACTGAATATATTTAAAGTTTAACTATAGGACAGCCCTCCAGAGTGTCATTTTGACACTCCATTTTTCTCCGTGTAGCTAATAATGTATGATGGATTGAAAATTGAAAAAATGCCCCGAGCCGAAATATAGGCCCTACTTTGACGCTCCAAGTGGAAGTATTGCCCCTACTTGGCGGCTGCTTATTCTACTAGCTCCTACTTAGTCGCTCCTGAACATATTTTCATTTTATTTTGCTTCTAGATAGGTTTCAGCCCCTACATTGAAGGTCTTGCATCTATGATCTTGAGTTTTACTAACGTCTCCTTTAAACCTCTATAATCTTTGTAGAATTATTAAGTTTTCTTTTAACGCTCTGTAACTTTTTGTATATTTTTAACTCCACCTTAGACAAGGAGGAGTTGTCTAAGGAGTTTGTCTACCTCCAATCTCTAAATTTCAAAAATAATTTTTTTATCTCCTCTATAAAGACTTCTTAATCTCTGAATTGCAAAAATTCTTAGTAAAATAATTTATCATTACTAAAAAATGGTAAATTGTTATTGATTATTTTCAAGGGCAATATACTTTTACTATTTAATCTATATAATTATGATTTTAATGCGTGAGGAATATTATTACTCAAAAGTTCGTATTAGTTTGTTGCAAATTGAATAATTAGGAATAGGAGTTTAAAGAATATTTTTAAAAGATTTTTTATTATTGAAAAAATATGCACATTACTTTAAACTTTATTCAAGTTCTCTATTATTAATAGGAACTGCTACATACGCTTGATTATTAAACTTCACGTAAGTACAAGTTGTCGAAAATGTTGAATAGGAACAGCTTTAAAATTATCCAATTCATGGCATTCGTACAGGAAATCAGCGCCACTGTGAACGGATTCATTCCCAACTCCGACAAATACACTATTGCATTCAACTTTTCGGATTATTGCATAGTGTTCGCTTTCACAATGACATGGTGGCACTATTCCATTGCAACGTGATAATTTTGCAAAATTATAAATAAAACCAAATTGTTTTAAGCCTTCATCGAAAAACGAAACTGTAGAACTTGAAGTTTTCTTTTCTCGACCATACATGTCAGATATGTATAATTTATTATTTTTTAATAATCTATAATAATTCCATACTGTGAAGTCAACAAAAACAATGTCTCTTTCAGTTAGAGCCTTTCTGACAACAGCAGGTATACTTTCCAAGATTTTATAGACGCCAACACTGTAACAATGAGGGTGTACTTGTTCCAAAACTTTAACTTGCTTTTTCTTCGTAAACAAAATTCACGAATCCTTTCATCTTGTACATTTTCTAAAAAACCTATCAGTTTCAGAAATTTATTTTGTGACCTGGCAATTTGTGTGTCTATGCGACGAGTGCCGTGGATCTGTTTGAAGAATTGACCATTTAAATTTGCGTATGCGTAACACGTATGTACCCACAATGGTCCTAAATTTTTAACACAATCTACATAATGCAAAAGTTGATGTATATTTATGGTACAATATCGGATTCCGTAACTGTCTTGAAATTCTCGGACAAGCCTACGCAGTAAATCGTTTGCTGTGTACAATATTTGCTCTGTTATTTCTTCAGAACTCAAAATTGCTAGTGCCAAAACGAAATGTAAGTAATGCTCATAAAAATCTTGTCGCATTATTCCTTCAAAGGTTGGAATCGAGTAATAAAACAAAAAATATTTGAGCTCTGACGCTTTCCAATGGCATAAATCCAATACAGTTCGCGGCATGCGGTGAATAAAATGTGGTGCCTTGATAGTTGCTAATCGGCTGTTAATTATATCTATCACATTGTACAATGAAAATAGGGCATTTCGAAATTCCACGTCAAAAAACAATGTCATCATTCTTTTCAAAACTCCACCTTTAGCGCCGTGCATTCGATCAATTCCCATGCCTCGGATAAAATCTGGCATGAGTCTTAAAAAATTTGTGGAATCTTTGACTCCAAACTCGGGCTTATTCGAATTTGCTCGTTCGGCATGAACAATTGACTCTTGTGTTGTCCTGAGTGTTAATACGTCTGCATATGGATACGCGTGGACTCTACCTCCAAATTCTAATGTGACAGTTTCACCTTTTAACAAACAGGCAGTACATCCATGATCACCATTATATTGTGTAAAATTTAAACATTGATACTTAGTAGGCAGATCACATACTCCTATTAAAAGCACACCTCTGACAGTGATTACGGTATTATCGTATAAAACAACTTGAACGCAATTAAAAATTTCTTCTAATTCCTTCCTGAACTAATAGAAGAACGTATTCATATTTGGCTTTTTATCATCGTACCAGTATCCGAGAAGCAACCTATTTTCCCTTTTTTCTGAACTTCAAAGGGTAATTCGTTTATCGTTAAATAAACTGGCCACATACTTATTTTGGATGATTTAAAAACGGGAACACCGTCAGTAAACCACGAGAAAGAGATATTACGCGCATCGCTTAGAAAATTATTACCCATCCATTCTCGATACAAGTTACCATCATATATATCAGATATACTATTTGGTGTTTGCCTGGGTCTTTGGAATCGTAATTGAAGTTTATCATAAAATCCATTTCTATGATACAATTCTCGCAATTACTCAGTGACTCGTAGTTGTATAAAATAAGACTTTTCCTGTACACAATATACCGGACAATCATTATGCAACAATTCTAAGAGTCTTGTGCAAATTGAGCAATAATAATGCTTTATTAATGTATTGTCACGGATGCTAAAAAATTTTCGAAATTTATACAAACTATTTTTTACCAGATTCTCAGCTGAACAGTGCAATTCCAAAACAATGATTATTTCTTTAATGCATTCTAGTAAGGTTATGGTGTAACAGAAGAGCCTAAATGAGCAACATGCTTCCCTCAACAGATATTCTAGCACCGTAGTACAAAGGTTGATTGCGGTTTTCGATATCCGAAAATCTGTTTCCGTTATCACGCACCTCTTCAACATTATCATCAGATCCACTGGTATCTTCTTTTGAAAAGGTGTTATTTCAAGCTTATACAATTCTTCAAATCATTAATTTTTTTAAATGAAAAATTTTATTTTTATTAAATTATTCACGGACAAAGAAAAATAATATCGTGAAAAATAGTAACAAAATTTACTCATTAAATCCAAAAATTTTGCATGACACTGATTAAATTTTTGACATCCTTCCTTAAATATTTCAAGAACTATACTTTCCCTGAATTTATTAGATTTCTGTTGAACCCTAAATTCCAAAAATTGGAATGTTATTTTTAATTTTTGTGAACAATTTTATTTTTCGTCGTTTCTACTTAAATAATTTTGAAAAATTACATACTAAAAAAATATTAAGATTGTATACTTATATTATATTCTAAATTTTGCACTCTATCTAGAATTTTTGAAAAAATATTTTTTATAGCTTAAGGTTGAAAAATCTAAAGGAAAATTACTTACAATAAAAAATTATCCATATTTTCAGTTCGGCTATATAATTCTTAAATTCATTATTTTGTGACGTCCTACCTAATAAGTCTGATATCTAAATAATCGAGCTTGATCACAGAATTAGCGGTCCCTAAGGTTCTTCGATTTAGATGAACCTTATAAGGAAACTAATTCAGGAACGAAGACAAACCAAATGGATATAAGATGGAAGATGCCTTTTAAAAGCGAATTATTAATTGTAATTACAATAGTTTAGTAAATAAAATTGGATTTGTTATGTGACTCGATTGACTTGCGGCAGAGATATCAGATATTCCGGTCTTCCTTCTTAGTCCAAGCTTTAAAGAAAGGAAGCCGTTGAGTTTATAAGCTTTTTGAAAGATTTGACTAGTAATTCTTTAAAATAAGACTTACCAAATGATGTTTAAATAAGCCTTTTAATTGTCGTATGTGGTGTTGAAGGCTCTTCACTAGTGTTGTTGGTAAGGAAAATCTGGAACCGTCATCCTCAGATTGGTGATCAAATTGGTTCCTCAAATGCTTGGGATCCTGGAGTTATGATGGATACTTTTGGAGACAGATGCTTTCCAAAATTAATCTCTTTTCTTTCACATAACTGTGAGTTTGCTGAAGAGCACTCCTACACACTCTCTCTGCCACTCTATTACAAATTCATGGACCTAGTCAATATAAGACTTATATTCAACTGCACTTCACAATCAATCAACGGAGATTTCTAACGGAAATAGTTCTTAGTGGCTTAAGAACGGTGACACACAAGACTTTAATTCGCTTGACAGAATTTTTCCGACGTGTTTCAAAGACTAAAAATAGACTTAATTCATACTCGTTACAGACAGACTGGTTCCCATAAGTGACCCGACGCACGTGGTGAGCTCTGGTATTCGAACTGAATTTTTGAGTTCTGGACAGGCTGCTTATATCCTAAACTTTAAAAAATAGTTGATGGTTTTAACCAACAACCAGAAAAAGTCTTCATCGATCGTAGAATTAATGCTAAAAAATACAAATTTGTATAAGGAAGTTAAAACCTCCTTAGTACCTTCAATAGAAAAGAAATGTAATGAAATTGTTAAAAGATGGGAACTTAAAACATACATTAATGATCAAATGTCTTACAGGCTAAAATCACGTGGTTCCATTATAGCTAAAGCGTATGCTCTCCCAAAGGTGCATAAACCAGACTTAAAATGGAGAATAATTGTCTCCTCCATTGGTTCCCCGACCTACAAATTAGCTTCTTACTTATCCAGAATTTTAAAACCAGTATCAGGTAAAACTGTTTCTTTTGTTAAAGATAGCTGGGACTTCAAGAACTGTTTAAAAAACCAAAAAATCCCAAGTTCACACTCCATGGTTTCACTAGATGTCGTTTCCATGTTCGATAATATACCTTTGGATTTGGCTCTTGATATTGTTGAAGAAAAATTAAATCTTAATAAAAATCTTACAAAAATTTCAAAAAATGAAATCCTAGTAGCAATAAAAATGGTTTTTCACAATACAGTTTTTG
>JBAGKK010499012.1:0-14982 GCA_037177015.1 Euceroptres primus | reverse complement strand
CACGAGTTTATTACGAATAATATATTTTCCAGTCCTTGTAAATATCGTTATTTAATTTTGTTACAATTAAAAAAAAATTTCAGCACACTCAAAAAAATTCCCTGACTTTGAAAAAAATTCCCTGACATTCCCAGGTTTTTGCAGGTATAAAAAAATTCCCTGACAATTCGAGGTTTTCCAGGGTGAATAGACACCCTGTTGACTTTATATAGAAAAAATTTCAATATTATAGACCCTTTAATATTAAAAAAGTTCTAGAAGCTCGGCAAATTATAATAAAATTTTGTGAGCCTCCAGAAACTTTCTGACACTCAAACTGTACCTATAAAAAAATTGGGAAGACTTTTACATTTAAAATGGCAATATCAGGATCACGTTATAGTCATTTCAAATGTTGAAGTCTTCCCAATTTTTTTGTAGGTATATTTTGAATGCCAAAAAGTTCCTGGTGGCTCAAAAAATTCTTATTATAATTTGCAGAGCTTCTAGAACTTTTTTTTTATTTTAAGAGATTTATAAGAATGAAATTCTATATAAAGTATGCTCCTATATACTCCTGTACAAAGTAAAATTAAAAATTCAGCAAAATTTATGAAAATTGGGCATGTTAAGTGGATTTCTAACAAAAAGTAACATTAACGATTTTTTTAAAAATCTGACAATAACGAATTTTTAAAACTTATTTCGGCTTCGCCAAACCTCAGGATATTAATCGATTCATTTCAAATTTTATACAAGTTATGAGGGACCCAAGAGACTTTTCAGTGCTAAAGCGTTCTCAGTTTCCAAAATTTGTGATTTTCGATCCTTCCTACTATACAATATATTGATTTTTTGTATATAGTTCAAAAAGAAATTATCATTTGTTATCACTGGACTGTCTCTGAAGAAAGAATAATTTTTCTTATGAGTATAGCATAGGCAAGCCATCTGGCGTGCCAGATCAAGTTGACAATCTCTCGTATAATTTTGACAGGTACTTTATCACATGTTCGAGGCCTACAGCGAAATGGGTATACACAGAATCAATTACACGCACGTTTTATCTAGCTTGGCAAATTTCCTAATTGTTGCCATTGGTGGTACAATAATTGGTGTACTCTGGGGATTCGCCACTGGTTTCGTAACCAGGTTCACCCACCAGGTTCGCGTGATCGAACCCATCTTCATTTTCATCATGGCCTACCTGGCCTATCTTAATGCCGAAATATTCCACATGTCCGGAATCCTCGCGTAAGATTACTAAATTGTATATTTAAAAATCAGAACTGGGCACTTTTAATTTTCACATTTTCTCAATTATAATATAAATGTTCATATTATTCTCACTAAAAAAAGAAAAGAATTAGTTTTTAGATCAGGATAGGAAAAATCTGTTTCTGAATTCAAAAATAGCAGGGATGTTATTCAGTCCCCTATTGCCCAATTTTCTCCTTATTTTTCTCAAGATCCCCTAATATCCCTATTTTTGAAAATTTTTCTCCTTTTTCCCTTTTTTTAAATTCAAAGTTCCGATTAATTTTCCAAGAATTATAATTAATAGAAACTTATGACATTCAAAAACAGGTATCACAATATTAAAACCTTAGAGATTTAGAGTCTTCTAAAATCTTCTAGAAACTCTAAAACTTTTCCATTTGCTAAAATATTCTAGCCTGACTCTAAATCTTCCCGGACACTTTCAATGTCTTTCCAAAATCTTTATAATATTTTCTAGAAACTTTCTTTTTGGGTTCTCCTATAATCTTATAAAATCTTAAAGAATTTCCCAAAATTCTTTAATATTAAATAATATATTCCAAACTGTTCCAGAATCTTCTGGAATCCTCCAAAATATTCTGTACACCAGAATTCTGCAGAACTTTTTAGAACCCTCTACAATCTGTCAAACATTCCCGTAATCCTCAAGAATCTTCTAGACTCTTTTCAAAATCTTTCTAAAATTCACTAGACTTTTCAAAACTCTTCAAAAAAAGTCTGGAAGAGACTAGAAAATATTAAAAGTTTAAGGCGGAATTTAACAGATTTTTGAGGATTCTAAAAGATTTTGAAAAAGTCTAAAATATTTTTACAAATCATAATACATTTTGGGTTTTTTTTTTGAAGATTTTAGAACTCGGAAAAGTTTAGATATCACTGTAAGAATTTTTTAAAATCCTGGGAAAGTTTAGAAGGTTCTAGACAATGCTAGAGGGTTTTAGAAGATTCTGGAACAATCATGAAATCTTTGGAAGATTCTAAAACACTATAAAAAATCTCGAAGATTCTAAGATACTATAAAAAATCTCATAGATTCTAGAGGATTTTTAGCAATTTTAGGAGATGTAACGAATATACAAGTTCATGGAAAATTTTAAAATTCTAGAAAATTCCAGAAGATTATTGAAAAATCCAGAAGATTTCATGAAGAATTTTAGTAAACTCTACAGAGTTTCAAAGGTTTTGAAAGTTTAGTTTGTGGAGTATTTTATTAGATTCTAGACAGGGAAAGACTTGAGCATTTTTTAAGATTCTGGTGAATTTTAGCAGACTCATTTCGAGAATTTGATTTGTTGACAATTTAAGCATTTGTTAATTTCACAATTCAGAAATCTAAATTCTTGTCAACAATTTTAGCAACCGAAAATTTTTATATGTCGTTAATTTTTTGGTCGGAAATATTTGCTATCGGAATTTCTCTTTTTCTTTAACTTCAACGTGTTAATAACTTTAAACGTTAACGTTAAAATTTCATCGTTCAAATAATTTTTCGGGAATATTATAGAGCCTTTAATAATATGTTTATGATTTAATTGCTGGTTTAGTTACAGTCAATATAATTTTATTTGTTAATGAAATTTACCAACCGAAAATTTTTATGTCGTTAATTTTTTAGTCAGAAATATTTGCTATCGGAATTTCTTTTTTTCGTTAACTTCAACGTATTAATAACGATAAACGTTAACGTTAATAACGTTAAAACTTCATCATTCAAATAATTTTTCGGGAATATTATAGAGCCTTTAATAATATGTTTATGATTTCATTGCTGGTTTAGTTACAATCAATATAATTTTATTTGTTAATGAAATTTGAATTTTCTTATAAAAATGTTGTATTTATTAACTTTCATTGGCTTCCTTAGTATTTTTAAAAGAAACAAATTTCCCCCTTTTCCCCCTTTTTTCGAAAAAGAAATCCCCTATTTTCCTTAAAATTATTCTACTGAACTGCTGTGATCCCTGAAATAGGTTTCATTGATTTTTGGCCGGATTTTTCAATTGAAAATGTCACTTGGCAGAAACGAATTAAAGTTGAAAAATGTGAAGACACTTTTTTTCGATTATTTTGATTCTGTGTTCGCATTTCTATTTAGATTGTATGAAAATTTATTTATTCTAATAAAAGAATTGATTTCCTAAGTCTTCTATTGAAAAAAGCTTGTGGCAGTTGACAAATTTATTTAAAATACTTTTGTAATACTTGAAATAAAATGAAGAGCTAATTTCATATTTTTTAATTAAACGATATTTTCCAAAAGAAATGAATGTGAGAATTGCAACTGTCATTCTAGTGAAAAAATTCATTTTGAAAAAAGATAATTTTTATCAATCCAGAGAAAACTGGAAACTTCATTTGGAAAATATTATTTTCCCTTATTTGAAGGAAATTCAATTTTTTACCGGAGATTATTGCCCAGAAGTGCAATTTATTTGCAAATCTATTTTTTAATTGAAATTTATGGATCTTTTCTCATTTTCACATTAACTGGTCAAATGAAATTGGTTTTTTAAAATAAAGTTCTCTGAAAAAAATTTTACAATCAAAATGAATTCTCTGCCATTGGCAAATATTTCATTGCGTAAAACAAATTATAATTGGATTATATATTGTATACAAATTCTACCCAAGAAACAAGATTTCCAGTTTTTCCTGGTTTCGAATTCAATAAAAAATTATTCAAACTTTAAAACAAATGTAGAATGCCCACTTTTAGTTGATTTAATCTAGTGCCCAGTTCAATGATTCATTCTTTTTCCACAGAATTTTTCATTATGAAAATGATTTTTCATTGCAGCATCACATTTTGTGGAATTACCATGAAAAATTACGTCGAGGCCAATATATCGCACAAATCTCACACAACGGTTAAATATACAATGAAGATGCTATCCAGCAGTTCGGAAACGATTATATTCATGTTTCTCGGCGTGGCAACTGTGAACAATCACCATGACTGGAACACTTGGTTCATCGTGATGACCATAGTCTTTTGTTCCATTTATAGGATCATCGGTGAGTTGCAAGAGTAAAGTAGGATATTCTATACGCGAGGTAGGAAAGGAAGAGCAAAGAATCAGGAAATCGATATTTGATACTAATATTTACTATTCGACTTACTAAAGGTGTTCTCTTATCCTATTAATGGATTAAACTCTCTTTTTTCCTTAGCATACATTGGACATGAGGGCCAAAGTCAAGTATAATCAAAGACTTTAGCATTATTGATCTAAAACTTCCTTTTTCTTTTCTTGGATGACTTTCAAGAGTAACCAGAAAGAATTTGGTTTGTTTATTAAATTAAAGCAAATACTTGAATTAAAGTTGAGCTGAGGAGAACATTTTGAGAGTGGAGAACAAATTGAGAGTACCAAACAAATTTTGTTGTTTGAATCAAATAAATCGTTTTCTCAGTGTTAATAAAATCAATCAGCATATTCAACAATACTTACCGAATCAATTTTTGTATAACATTAATGAAATCAAGCAATTTGGTTCCCCCTTCATGTTATCATAATCATTGTCGAATATGTTGATAGATTTTATCAATAAGATATCTAACATGTTTGTTATTCTTTGAAGGAAAATTTCTATGTAAAGCATTTGATAAATCTTCGTTTTATCAATTTCAATGTGTTTTCAAAAAGCATATTCAACTTCTCTTGTTTTATTTATATTAATAAAGATGATTGTAAACAATCTTTAAAGTAACTGATATAGAAAATATCTTTTCCTGAAGGGCTGTATTTTCAAAGTTACCTAATGGCCATTGATATCAAAGGTATTAAGAAGAAAGTATTGTTGCCAACTCATCTCCTTATGCTTGTTATTCATTTGTATTCATGTCATTATTCATTGTTACTCTTTATGCTTGTTATTATGCATGTAGAAATACATGGTAGATTCGTGTGGAGACGAGGCTGATATAATATGCAAATTTCAAAGAAATTTCCTCAAGGATAATCTTAAAGGTCATGGATTATTCTGCAATAATATCCCTTCAGACAAAAACCTTAACGTTATGTGACTCAATCCTTATAAAATTATTTATTTATTTTTTAATCATTAAAATGCAGGTAAAACGTTTGAAAAATTTTAATCTAATAATTCAGCCAAGAGTCATGCTACTTATATATTTTCTAAGGATAATCTTTTTAAGAAAATAAGGAAAAATTTTAAGAAAATCTTTAAAAGAAATACCAGAACTTAAATTTTGATAAAAATTGCAAAATTTCCCGAAAAGGCTATTTAATGCCACCTTGGAAAAAAAGTTTATTGGCTTCAGATGAAATATTGTACGATTCTCATAATCGTGTCGAACCGTCTTAGTGGGGACTGAACGTGTCAGGGAAAGCTTTTCCTTGCATAAGTGGCTTAAAGAAAAGAAGTAATGGTTCGGCTTTAATTCAATTTACAGGTGTAATCGTTTTGTCTGCGCTGGCCAATCAATTTCGTTTGCACAAGCTGGATAAGGTGGAAAAATTTGTCATGTCCTATGGCGGTTTGCGGGGTGCTGTGGCCTTCGCGTTGGTCCTATTGATCGATCCATCGCACGTGAAATTAAAAAACATGTTTGTTACCACTACTATCGCCGTTATATATTTCACAGTGTTCATTCAGGTAAGAATTTACAAAAAAAAAATCACAAACCAGAAGGTACTCTAAGATTTTCATACTTGAGGGCTTTAGAGAGACGAAAAGGGCAAAGCAAAAGATCAAAGAACGCTTTCAATCTGCTTCTAGGGAATCACCATCAAGCCTCTTGTCAAGATCCTCAATGTTAAAAGAGCAGAGAGGAGGAAACCAACTATGAACGAAAGGATTCATGAAAGGGTTCGTTTCTTTCTTTCCAGGTTTCAGAATTTTCAATAAACTTCTTCTCCCATAAGTTTTTTTCAAATCAGAAAATTTTCAGTGAAAGGATTTTAGATTTTTATACTTCAAAAGGGAAATTATTTAGTAGAAATAAGTTAGAAAAAAAAAAATAAAGTCAGAGAAAAAGAATATAATGAAGGAGAAATTCCATGCCGAACTGATAAAAAAAATCTTTACCCAAAAAATTATAATTTATAATTTTTTTAGACATTCATTTTAAAATTTAAAATATGAATTTTTAAGCAAGACAGATTTCAATTCAGATCCAGGCAAGGAATTTATTCTTGACTCATTTTTTGAAACTGATGAACTTCTGCAAAATAAGGACGATAAGAATAATAGACTTCGCCACACCTTTCAGATTATAGATCACACGATGGCAGGGATCGAAGATATCCTAGGAAAGCACGGGAACTACCATGTCAGGGATAAGTGAGTGAACACGCTATCGCTTCTTGATTATTTTGGATTTAAATTTGCAAGATTATAGACACGAGTAAACGTTTTCGCTTTTTTGTCTTGAAAAACAATAATTGTAATCATCTGAACTGTTTCCTAATGCTCCAATATTTTGAAACTTATTCATAGTGTCCTGATAAGAATAAAATGAATGGTTAAATTGAGATCTTTCATTGAAACGAAAAATATTAGATATATTTTAGAAATATCTGTTTTAAGGAAAACTGTTTTAACAAAATCATCATTTTTTTCAAGTTTATTCCTCGTATATTGGATAAATTTTGAAATATTTCTTTGATCTCCAGGTTCAAGCGCTTTGACAACAAATTCATTCGTCCCTATCTTGTGAGGGACCATTGTGGAGCTGAACCAAAGATTCTGGAGACCTACTCGAAATTAGCGATGAAGGACGCCCTTGATTATATCAGGAGGAATGCATCAACCATTGGAAACATAAGTGGCACCGAAAGCATGTCTGCCATATTCAGGAATTACAGCAATACTGGCCAATTTAATGCCAGGTATCTATCTCAATCTGCTGACTATGAGACAATAGCATTCCTAAGAGACAATCTCTTCTTCAAAGAAATGTATTCTTTAATGATTTAAAAAATGCAACATAGAATTCCTTTTAGGCCTCAATGAAGATTTTTCTCATATTTTATTTGATGCTAAAAAATTGGAAGTATAAATTGTCTTACTCATCAAAAGAGATGAAATTAATTTTAAGCCTGAATGATTTCATTTGATGATGATTTCATTGAAATTCCACCCTCTTTTTCTTGTATCTTCTAGTCTTTGGATTGACATGTTTAACGCATTTATTTTGCAATCTTGTTTGCCTGCTCATGATGAAAATTGTAAATAACAAGCGTCTGAGAGGAAAACTCCCATGTGCTGCTTGAAATCGATAAAAACGAATCAACCCCATGATTCCACTTGACTTTAATTTAACACCCACTCGCACAATTTTCAGCCCGAGTTGTAGCCAGCTGGAAGCCGGCTGGAACATCGATCTTCAGGAGTTGGAGTACAATCCCTCAAAGAGGGATTTAACTGATGCTAAAATTCATCATCTCCTCGCAGAGGAATTGTGCAAGCCTTATAAACGCGTAAGCATGACACAACTAACAACTGCTTCGCATTTCTCCTTACTAGTTCCCCTAGACCCAAATGAAATATTTACAGAGAAATCGAGAGACTTCGAAATTGCAGCACCGTCGTCTGAGCTACAGTCGTCATGCCGTCGACGATCGAGATCTTTCGACTCAAGTCAATTACAAGATGCACATGAACATCAGACGCATGGTGGGAGAGCACAAACATCGTCACAAACGCAGCAAAAAATTGCTCAAGGTGAGAATTATTTGAGTATCTCATTATCGAAAGTAAAATTTTAATGCGGTTTATAAATGTGCTCCACTTGAAGCATAATGAGAAACTTTAAAATGCAAATGAATTTGCAATAGGAAACTGAAAACTACAAGTGGCTGTGGATCCAAGTCAGAAAAAGATTTATCTTCTTATTCATGAGCAGAAGTTACTCTAGTTTCAAATATTAGTCTCGGATTTTAAAAATGGATTTCCCTCCTTGCAGCTCTCATGAGAATTAATTTTTTAATTGGGTCATGTTCTCTTTTTATTAGGGTTGCAGAAATTAATCAAAGGACACAATCAAATGTTTCAAAAATTTTTTAAATCAATTTATTATTTTTTCAATTACATATATTTAAATTTTTATTTTTATTCTATTCTATTCTTATTTTTTTAACGCTTCGATGATACTTTATTACATTCAGGAAGACGGTATCGAAGGTTCGATTGAACTCCTTCCAACTGAAAATATTTCGACAAATGTTTCTGAAGGGAAACAAAAGGTATAATTTTTAAAAAAAGCTAGTAAAAATTAGCAGGAAGGTTTTTTGTATATTAACAAACTAACAGAATTATTTTCCCCTTCCCCTTATTTCCCGTCTTCCCAATTTTCATCAGACAAACAGTATAAGAGGCACTTTTTGGCCAAATAACTCTTCTAAAGTAGTTAATCTAATAGAAAAAACAATACAAAAAATCTATAACAAATAAGAAAGAATTTGAGTAGAACAGAATTATATAGAATATATAATAGTAGAACATAATTATATAACTCCAAAATAATAATGAGGCAGAAAAATATATTAATCGCAAGAATCAGTGATATATGCATTTTTTATCAGATAATTTCTTTTAAGAAAGTTTAGTTTATTATAATTAGAAGAGATTTCAAAGTAATAATTGACACAGGAAAAAATAATCTATAAATAAATAGTTTAGCCAATTTTGAGTCAGGTATAAATGTCAGTAGTATAAATTTTAGCCAATTTTGGGTCAGGTATAAATTGACTGTCCCGAAGAAAACTGTCTTATCAAAGATTTCCGAATACAGAGCGTATCAACTATATTCTACTTCGCTAGGGTGTCGTATCTCTATGTATTAGTAAATAGAGATACGACACTCTAGCGAAGTAGAATATAGTTGATACACTCTGTAATCGGAAATCTTTGTTAAGACAATTTTCTTCGGGACAGTCGAAATGTTAGTAGTATAAATCTAACAATTCCCTATAAATTGCAATTATTAAAAAGCAGTAGCATAAATCGATTTTAGTCAGACAGAGGATCAAGTGACAATTAAATAAAGTCCAATAAAAAACCAGAAATGAGTCCAATGCAATATTGAAACAGAAAAACTTAAATATCTTATCAATATAATATCCCGATTTTGATCAGTCAAGTAGTTCGTAGCCTATTTAAATCTCCAAATACCGTAAAGAAAAAAAAGCAACAATGGATTGAGATTTTCAATCCATGTATTTTTTAAGTTTGGACTCTTGAAAAAAGCAATCTCCTTGTTTTTTCAAAAATATTAACCTAACTTAAAAATATTAACCTTTTTAAAATATTAGCCTTAACAGATTTGCATTTTCAATATTTGTTACTCAAACTTTGTAGAATTCCCGCTTATATCAGATTTTTCCTGCGATCCTGTGAAATCCGTTATATATGGGTTTTACTGTATATCAAAGCTTTTTTGAACAAGATCTCGTTAAAATTTTCTCAGAAAGGATCTTAAATGCTCGTTTTCTTTTAAAGTAGTGCTGATCCAATTAAGAAAATATAAAGCAGATATCACGTCGATTTTACGGTAAAAAATAGTTACAATTTATATATATTTAAAATATGTTTAAAATATTTTTTATTATATACCCCAATTGACAAAAAAAAAACTTGACTGACCAACAAAAATATAAAAAAAGGATTTTAAATATTTTTTCTTTAAAGCAGAAAATGTTTAGCTGCATAATGTAGAAATCAAGCTGCTTATGGACTAACTGCTCATTTAAGAAATATTTTGAATGTCATAAATTGAAGAATATATTTCCTATATAATTCAATTTATAAAAGAAAATATATTATTTTTAGGATGGCAAACAGAATCACGTGAGTTTCCCAGAGTTTCAACAAAACGGTTCAACGAAACTTTTCTCACAAGGTTTGTGTTATCAAATAAGAAAAAACTTTGAGGGAAGGAAAAACAAACTCTAATCGGATTCCTTGTGGACATTATTCTTATAGATTACATCAACGACGTGTTGTACGAGTCGGAAAGTGGAGATGCCTCTAAACCTCCGAACGACTGGGAATCAGGGATAACATTTACTGCCCGGACTTCCGGTACGAAATTAATCTTTTCTAGGAAACTTAAAAGCAAATTAAATAGTAGATAATTGAAAAAAAAGAATAAAGAGAGAAGGAGATCATTTATCCAATAGAATAAAATTTTTCAAATTAATCATTTTAATCTTTAAAACCAGAACGTGAGCCAAATTAACTTTAGTCACAGAAATATGGAAATAATCTTACTCTAAATGAAAAAAAAAAACTTTTATTTTAATAGATTCGTCTATAACTCCAGGAGTAGATGGACCATCTTCTGGGGCTGATATCGATAACGATTCCAAAACTGATTCAAGAACAGAAGACAATAGAACTTGCGGGAGAATGGATGGTACAAAAAATTATTACTTGCGAAAAATAAACCAAAATCGAATATTGTTCATGTAAATTTAAGGAGTTCCAAATCGAAATTAGTTTTCTAAAAAGAACACTTCTTTACTCAATACTATTTTTTAAAAATAATTTTTAATTGCAGGTGATAGTTATAGAGTCACTACACCAACAGCAACGGAAACGATGCTGCCTTGGAAACGAGAGGACGACTCTGATTCTGCCCATCCAATTAAACAGAATGAATTTCCAGCTTGGTGCTCTAACAAGGAATATATAGCGTACAGTTCACCTTCTGCAACTTTTCTAGGTAAGAAGAAAATTTAAAAAATTAAAAATTTTTATAAAAAGTTAAGTTATTATTTTTCAGCTAAAGAATCAAGTTGTACAATTTTTCTAGGGCACCAGGAGACTCGCGAATTACCTCCTTCTTAAAATAAAATAAAATGTAATGCATGCTTTTAAATCGTACGTAAAATTTTAATCAAGTGCGAAACCACACAGCGAGAGTTAAAAAGCTGTTATTTCAATAATGCACTTTAATTACATTAGGAAATTAAGCATTCTCGAGATTATTCGTCAAGCAATCTCATTATTACATCAGTGCTTTCGCACGCAATTTTTTCATTGATTTTTTTTTAATTAGATAAATAGAATAAAGAATAACTGTTTTAGGAATTGGCTTAAATCAAACTATTAATGTACAAATGAGATTTTGTTAGTTTTGCAAATTTTTTCATTGATTTTTTTTTAATTAGATAAATAGATTAAAGAATAACTGTTTTAGGAATTGTCATAAATCAAACTATTAATGTACAAATGAGATTTTGTTAGCTTTGCAAATTATATTTTATTAATAAACTTGAATATAAATATTTTTCTGGCAATGATTTACCATTTCAAAAAATTAAGAGCTATCTTAATAAATGTAAAACTATCCAGAAATTTTTGGTTTTGAACGTTTCGTACGTCTAAGGGTAAAGCCGAAAATAATGTAAATAAAATAATATATTTTCTAAATATCAGCTTCTAAATTTGCCTGAATTAAGTCAACCCTGGCTCTGAGTTTCGATTCTTTGCTACCTTTATAAATGGGTGAGTATACAGAATTATTATCGACCGCAGAGTGATTATCCTAATAACATCTAAGATCTGAAATTTGAATTAACTTACATAATATTATCGGTCGTAGGAAAATTAATAACAATATTTTTTAATCGATATAATAACAAAGGCAACTTAATGAATAATTGGGTTTAACATTATGGTCAAGATAGATTCTTTAATTGTAAGTGAAGTAAACAAAGTAGTTACGTTTAATTGAAGCAGACATGATAAGGCTTATAAAACGTTACCTGCAATGAAACAAATGAAATTCATAATACAATATGCAATTATGCATAATTTCTTTTGACGAGAACATTGTACAAATCAAATGGCCATTTAAAAGATTGAAACAATATGTGTTCCTAATGTCATCGTTCCTAATATCAACGTCATCCTCATTACTTAATTAAAACTTTACATCTAACAATTGTTTCCCGGAATCCTAATATTTAAATAATTCAAATTCAGAACTGAAACAAATTGAATATTCCACAGTTTCAAATTTGTATTTCTGATTTGTAGCACAACCTTCCACACGTTTTGAATTGTTTTTCCCTGCAAAGTCGCCTATTTTTTATCATTTTAATAAATCTCATCCTTTCTTTTAATTTCAAAATTTCAAAATAATATATTATTGGTAGTTTACGAACCTTTGCTTTCTTCTTAAAGATTTCCTTTGCATTGTTTCAGGAGGAATTGAGCAACCGAAGATTCAATCTGTGATCGGTCTCTTCCGAAGAGAAAGCGTTGGTACGTCTGATACTTTAGCTTCACACGAAATCGAAGAATGCGACGAATACACAGCAATGAGGTTCGATAAGAGCAGCCCACTATGCAATCCAGGTAAGAACCTGCAAAAAGAAATAAAAAATAAATTAAAAACCTGATCATCAATATTTCAGTAATTTCTTAAAATTTAGAAATTTTATCTATCATATGAAAATCTCTGATTTTTCTACAATTATACTAGAAAATAAAAAGACCCTGACGAGAAGGCGGGGGTCGATGATGGAGCTGGGAACCTTGGAACCATCAGCGAAGGAAAAAAGCAACAAGGGATCTCATTCTCTCCCTGAATATTGGAATCCACACAGGATGCGATTCACTTCCTTTAGTTCTTCTGCCAAGGAACCAGCAAGTCTTTCGACTGCTTTGATCACTTCATCATCCAATTCATCGGTGGACCTTGAAGAAGAAGATTGACCAAGAACGAAGGAGTTGCTCTCCCTCGAGCAACTTCGACCAAATCGAAATCGAAGACGACGTCCTCTATCATTGTGGTCCAAGTTGCTCGGAGATTCTAGCTCTCCTGTCTGAAAGATGCTATTTTTTCACCAACTCACGTCATTTATTTATAGGATATAAATATAAATTAACGTATAAGACCGAAACTACTACGGTGCTTAAAGACAGAAAGATAATAAAAGAGTGGGAGAGAAAGAGATTAAGAGGGTCTGTCCATATCGTCGCGACATTACTCCTTTTGGGAATTATTTATGCATGTCTCGCTCGATTTTAAATGAGGGATGACGAATATTTATTTGCCAATAGTAAAATTGATTAAAAGAAGACAGGAAGAAATTCTAGAATTAATCTGTTACTTTCATTTACTTTCGAAAATCGAAAATTTCCTCTATCGAAAGGAAAATTTCAAGTTTCTAAAATTCAGGCTATGAAAATGAAATTTTTATTGAAATTCAACTTGTCAATTGAAAATAATTTTGAAAATGAGACCTGTCTTCGCTTAAGCTCAAATTGTCAGGGAAAAATATGCTGGTTTTCAAACACAGATGAAAAATCAGTAATGTCGTTGAGCTCAGAAGAAAATTTCTGAAAAGCATTAAATGCTAGATATCCGTCACGTAGACGTAAAAAAATTCTCAGCAAAAACGATTGATTTTCCCTAAGCTACAAAGTCTTAAACTCAGGGTTAGGAGAAAAAGAAACCTCTTACTTTTTTAATAAAAACATCAAGTCTCTTGAATAAAAATATAAAATTCAACACATATTTCCCTATTTTTTTACTAATTAAAACACTTATAAGTCTTAACAATAGTCAATTGAATTACAGTCAAAGTTTTAGGCACGTATAGTTTTCCTTTAGTATTTTCCGACACGTAAAATAATAAATCAAAATTCTGATGTATTCATGATTAAGAAATGCGATGTCGGAAAGAAAATTTTAAACGTATAATCGATAATGAATTTTTGATTAAAATAAAAAATATCATTGCTGCGCATCCGCATAAAAAACACAATTACAAGCTTTAGGGAAAAAGCACTATTTTTTTCGAGCATTTTAGACACTTGCCTGGCTTCGAGCTCGCAGACATGCTTGTAAATATCGTGTAATATAAAAATGTTACAAAGTGTAATATATAGATTATTTAGAAGTAGAAAGTTTAATAAAGAAAAACGCTAAAAACTTAGGAAGAAAATTACTTCCCTTCTTGAAAAGTCGAGATTTCGATTCATGTATTATTAAAAGGGACAAAAAAATTCAAAATAATATTTATCTTCTTTGAAAAAATCTTTATCTTTCGAAAACATAGAAATAAATCCTTAAATATTGGGATTGTACTCACAAATTATATAAATAAATAAATTTTAAATATCTGTATATTATTAATGTCTTGTGCGGCAAAAATTTTTCAAATTAAAAAACTACTATAATATAATTAAAAGCTACCGAAAAAGGGATCTAAAACACAGGGTGATTTTCTCTAAAAAATATTTAGAAAACATTTTTCTTCAAGTGGGACAACACAATATAATAAAACCTAAAATATATTTCCTGATGTAACTCTGCTTAAATATTTTTAAGTAAAATTTTAACTCAAATGTAAATAGTCTTTGAACAGACTCGACCCATTTTATTTTTCCGAAAAGATAACTTGAACATTTTCCGTGAATAATTAATTTCATAGAAAACAGAAGCAATGAAAGTAGCAAAAATCTATAGTAATTAAAGAAACAATATTCTGATCGGAATTTTTTAAAATTCATATTAAATTGAAGAACATCCCTTTTTCGATTTTGTCTTAATTTTTCACCCTATTCTTCGAAATCTAACTACTGAATATGTGAAAATTTCTCATGACTGATCTTGAAGGGAAGATGTGAAATTCGTTTGAAAAGTGCGCATATGGACAGCTCGCATCGAACTTCTTAAGAAAATTAGATTATTAGTTTTACGTAATGCGATGCACGTACTTATATTTAGTTATATATATA
>JBAGKK010499001.1:0-14985 GCA_037177015.1 Euceroptres primus | reverse complement strand
CGTGTAATTTACTAGTTTTCTACAGTTTTCTACGTAAATTACTTCATTTAGGTAATTTACGTAGAAAACCTCGAGTTGCGCGTAACTTCGCAACCCTGCCCGTGGGATGTCAAAAGTATGGTTACGACAATGGAGGTTATGGCAATAGCTAACAACACAAAAAATGATTTCACAGATTGAAAACAGAATGAAGTGTGAAACACTTTCGAAAATTGTTTTATCCCTTTTTACTTGACATTTTTACAGTAGATTCATACTATTTTAATGAGAAATATAAGAGATATCACGAGGTACGACAATAGATACTAATAAAAATACGCAACGTTTTCCTTGCACTTTTAAAGTAAGTGGCTTTTAAAGTAAGTACATACTTTTACTCATAAAACTTTGATGATACGAGTAGCAAGAGGTTTTTTCTTTAATTTTATCACAAGTCCGGACCCAGAAAATTAATCATAACAGTTAAACTATAGCAAAATGCCGATTGTCGTAACCTCCACAAAATTTTCGCAGGCATTCATTTTAATATTATATATTGTTACGTATATTATAGTTAAATTAAAATATTAAAGCTGAAAATTTAACAGTTTGAGTTACTTTTTAAAATCATTAATCAATAATTTGAAGACAGTTTAGTTTATATTCACTATATGATTCTAAAGTGTGCCTCGCGTATTTGTGGACATGCTCCAAAACTGTTTTTCGGGTATTTCATGTTATTATATTCTGGTTTATGATTTTATAAACCAGTTTTATATTGCAAATCATGTTAAGAAGTTCTAAAATCAAGATTTTTACCGAGCCTCATATTGATATTACTAATAAATAACTTATCTCTCGGACACAGAAGTGCCTTCCCTATGAAGAATCACCAATATAAGAAATAAAGTTATTAATATTCTAAATATAAATAAAATAATAAAATAGAAATTGTTATTTTTAAATCCAACTCTCAATTTTTAGAGAGTAAACTGGAAATATTATTTTTATTTTCCTTCCAATTTGCCTACTGATACGGGCACTTAAACATTCTTCCACCTTGAAGAATGAAACGAAAGTACCTCAGTGAGAGGAAAACTCTTCCTTGTGGGAGGAAGATTCATTTGCTTTGACATTCATAATGGATGATGCATATTGTTGCTTTTACGACTGTAATTACAAAGTAGATAAAACTTTCTAAACAAAAATAGTATGTCTTTCTAAAGAAAAATGACAAAATTTAATACATAAATCCAAAATTTTTTAAAGTATTGACTTAAACCAGGATTGGATTGAATTAATGTTTGATATAACAAAAATTCATAAATCATAAAAACTGCATTGTCATTTTTATTAGGAATTATGAATGACTTAATTTTTTAATGAAAAGCTAAAATTTGAATTGAATTAATTATCAGCTGTAATTTCAAAAATAGTTTATGTACGTTGTATGGAATTTAATTGTTGTATTGAAATTTTTAATTTTAGAATATTTTTTACATTAATATTTTTTATCATCCTAATCATGAAATTTTAATTGCAGGTACATGCACATGTTGCAGCATGTCTATCGATCCAAGAACTTTACAAAACCTAATCAGTACATCAAGTGCTTCCACAATCCAGAGCGAGTGGTCACACTTCACAACCATTTTCCTCTGGCCTGTTTAGGGGCTGGTTGTACTAGTTATCCAATAGAGACTGAAGATGCCCAATTGCAGCATTACAGAGCAGACTGTGTTAAATCCTTAAAAAAAACCTGTGTCGAATATCGTGAAAACAGCGTGAAGGACACGACAATTTGGCACTACAAGGATCAATTAGTTGAGAGAGTGACCGCCACCCTGAAGACATTGGGTTTTTTTGGACCCAGCTAGCCCACTGATGAATAAAAGTCCCTCAAATAGTCTTCAATCGCTGTAATTAAATTCAATCGATGTTGCTCATTGTCATTTCTTTTCGCGATGACTAAAAAAACAAAATTCTAGATAGAGATACAGGGAGAGCACGATATCTTAAAGAATAGACTACAAATTAATATTGTAAAAAATTTTATTCAAAATAAGTCTTTTCGTCTTAAAGAAAAAGACAATTAAAATTATTTTTTGGTCAAGAAATTTGATCCATTGAAACATCTATAAAACAGAATTTGTAATTTTAATAATTGTTCATTCATGAAATGAATTGATAGAATGAGCAATAAATATTTTAACTTATTGCCTTGAAGGCTTGCATTTTATCTTTAAGATATCATCCTGATTTATGACTTTTGTTTCTGTGTGATTACAAACATCACCAAAGGGTGATATGCTCAATGTTTGATTTAAATTAAAGGCGAAAAAGCAGATTTCTGCGAGAACAGAACTGTCTTTTGGAGAGGTTTTAACTCTTTGCCCCTCACGATCCATTAAATAGTTCTGAAATGTCATGTATCGCAAAATCTGTAAATATAAGAAAGTTTGCGGTCTCATTATAAAAAAATAAGTAGCTATTCAATAATTGTATCCTCTAAAATATTTTCATTTTTCTAGAAATTGTTCCTCCAGGTTCCGAGATTTTTGTTCTTCCAACACAAATTTCGAATACACTCATCGCGCGTAATACGGCCGGCTTCAAGGTTCTTCACACTCGACTGCTTCTGTCGCGACGTCGCCATCTCACGAACAGACAGGGCCGCCAGAAGTTGTTTATATTGCGACTCTCTGCGCATTTACTTTTGTACGTTCAAAGACTATATATGGGGTCCTGAGTGTTGACATAAGAGTGCTCGCTCGTCGCTTTAAATCCGATTCAAACTGGATTTTAATCGTACCCGTTATAGTACCGCCTAGCCCCAAGGCCGGGCATATTACAATCGATGAGTGTATTACCAAAAATGCGCTTTTGTAATTTTTTCTAAAATCGACTTTCTGTTTTGATTGAATGTTTTCTTTTAAAAGGATTCAGTACTTAGATCAAAAGTCATGAAATAATCCACGATCTAATTATTTAAATGTCTTAGTCGAAACATAAATACTAGATAATAACCTATTTATTATAAACTATATAGTCTGTATAGGAATGTATGATAATTGAGTCGTTATATAATTATACTCCTTCGACATTCCTTATATAAACGAGAACATTTTGTTTCTTCAACTTTACTGTTTCGTTCATGGTGAACGAATCGCTTTATGTGTGATTTGTTATTATTATATCAGATATTAATTTTAAGGTCAAAGGGCGATCCTCGTTGCACCATGAACTCTTTTTTACGCTTTCCGCGAATGCGTCGGCAGTTTCATTAAACTTAAGCTCGTTACATCTATACTCATGTAAATAAACAATAGATGATGAAAAATTATCTTTTATTTTCCAAAAACCCGCTTCAATTAATTTAAAACTATTTCCTAAGAGAACTCGGGCCAGGAAGAAATCATGCAACCAATTAAAAGATGATTCGTGTTATTTTTTTATTTTTTTGTCAATTTTTTTTCGTCTTTATCTTCCTCTCTTTTCTCAATTCTCTCCTCCTATCTCGCTCTTTAAAAAAGTAACGAAAATCTCGCTCTCCTCTCTCGTGCCCGCATATGACTTTGGCTGACGCCGATAAAACACTTTGCTTTCTCACTCTCTTCGCCAACACACACAATCACATACATACTCCTCTCTGGAAAGTGATACGCGGGTTAAAGAGGGAAAGAATGCCATATGTGTATGTGTATATTTTTTACCGCTGCGCGTAACCAAAACTGTGTCGAACCAAGTTATACTCGAAAAAGTTATCGATGACAATTACCTCTAGATTCACGTGCGCTCCTTAAAAAGAATTTCGACCAGGGTTGAAAAAACGAATTTGGAAAACCATCGGTGGAAAATTTATAACAAAACCATTTTCCCAAGTCAACTGAATCATGACTTCGGGTTTTTTAAAAAATATTTTGGAAATTCGGAGAAGTTAACAAATAATGTCTCGTGGTCGAACTCGCACAATTTGACTTGTCAACACAGCGCAGCGATAGCTTAATG
This sequence comes from Euceroptres primus, assembly GCA_037177015.1. Taxonomy (NCBI): domain Eukaryota; kingdom Metazoa; phylum Arthropoda; class Insecta; order Hymenoptera; family Figitidae; genus Euceroptres; species Euceroptres primus. Next base: position 10,998 of record JBAGKK010499001.1, on the reverse strand, counting down.
AGATAAATCTTACAACTCTATAAAAAAAAAAAAGAATTTCCTTTCATTAGAGGATAATAGTTAATTTCTCGTACTATTACTCTCCTCTCATCTTACGCACAGCTCACAAACATTCTTCAATCACACACTACTCACTCGCGGCGAACCGCTAACAAGTTGATATTATGGCCATTTTCTATATTTTCCGCCCTCTCTTCATCTCTAATCATTTCAGACACATCACTCACAAGCTCACAATTCATTCGTTAAAAAAAGGAAACGATCGTTTACCAAAAGCCGCGCACGCTCTCTGATAATAACATCGTAAAATTTGCATTTCGAGCCTGCGAATGGAGGAAAACTAGTAACGATTTTCGAGAGCGCGCGGTAGATCGTCCCTTCGATTCTTCGTCGAAAACGATCGTTGGAAACAGAGTTAGAAATCTCGAGGAGAGCTAAATATGGCTGCATCTTTCTTTTTTTTCTTTTTTGTAACTTTTCATTCTTTCAAGCTTAAACATTGCTCATCTCGCTTATACGTCGAAAGGATTCTTATATACACGAATTTTACAGCGTCGCCTCGATCAGTCGTCAAATCGTCTTAAAAAATGCACTTATCTCCCCCGAAAAAGAGTTGTCTGGAAATGAGAAGTCTTTTACCCTTTTTTTAAATCATCTTTTCTATTTTTCATTTCCCTTAAAAACATTTTATTAAAAGTCCGAAAAAGACACTGAGATCCAGACACAATCGGGACGATTCTAATTCGATAAAAATGCGTTGCTACCTTTTCACTACTTTCGAATGTATCGATGAAGAAAGCCTAATTTCAATTCGACGACTGACTCAAGGTGCGTTTTGGACGCCTATGACCTACAAATTCGAGACTCCCCGCGTTTGTCTCCCTTCGAGGGAAGAAAACCTCGAAAAAAGTCGAAAGCTAGAAATTCTCTTGTTAAAAGATGTGTTTTGTCTCCCGCTTTTAACTCTTCGTACGGGAATAACGCAGGATAGGATTGGCGCAACTTGCCCTTTCAGCCCTGAGTGAAACAACTCCCAGGCCGCAACTGTTCGTCAGAGCGCGCCCAAATAAAAAAACTTACGACGGAAAAAAGCAAGAATTCTCGATGAGTTATCTCAAAGCAAAGATCGAGGGAATTGGGCACGCATGAAAACACCGCGGCACTTTTACATTGGAAGCGTAAAACGTGAAAGTCTCCATGAAAATCACGCCAATCTTTCGCATCCTGACCAAATTCTTCGAAGAGGAACGCAGCAAACAAAGCAAAACAGAATTTCTTCAAGTGAAATCACAAGAGGTAAGAAAAAACTGTATTTTTTAAAAAAAAAAAGAAAATTGGACAAATGTCAGTTTTTTTGTGCCAAAAGAGTAAATACCCCAAAATTTAGAGTCAGAGTGCACAAAAGAAAAGAGGTAAAATCTTGTATTTTACATCAATTGAGATTAAATCATTCCACATTGCACAAATTAAATTTTCAGAGTGGTGCTTTTTAAAATCAAAAATCAGGCTCATATTGCTCTTTGTTCCTCCAGACTATATAACTAAACTAATCTAATATTTTGCTCTCCTCGCGGATCGCTTGCCTTCGATACAGGTACAAATTTAATGTTAATTATATTTTCAAAGGACTTGACACGATGCGAATGTATTCTCTTAATTACTACGCCTCAGAAGTGTTGTTGAGACTACAGATGGCCTTCTTTCGTCCCTCTCTTGGTTTCGATCCCCCTGTCATTTAAAAAGGATTGTTGCTTCTCTAAGCGAATGATACATTCTACAAAGTTCTTATAAGCCTACTGAGCAAACTACGCACCACACAGGGGGATGCTCAAGTTTTTCTTTATCACAATTTTCCTCTTCAAAGTTTCTGCTTGAAAGTCTCCGGATGAACGGATAAAAATCGAACTCAGAGCGACGTTTGCGCTCAAAAGCGCAATTATCATCGCACTCATTAAATTAATTTTTTTTTCTATTTTCTCAATTTTCAGCAACTTCAAATTGAAAATAGCTTTGTGTGTAAACTCTACGCACAATAATACGACGAGAAGGACAGACGCTCCTTCACAAAACAAAACCCGAGTTACGTGTACTATACATGTATGTTATACCTTGGTTCAAGTTGTCAAAAGAAAAGTAAGTTAGTTTAAACTTCACTGTCAACATTAGCGTTAATAATCCAAAATACGTTTACTTCTAATCTTTTTTCTTTCTGTGCGTGTCTGAATTTACTGAATTCTCGCGAATAAGTCGCTGCTCACTCCCCAATTCTCAATTCTAAAAACTCTAATTTTGAAGTCTACAATAATCCAGAAAAAGGAGTTAAATGGTCAGAAAATCTATTGCTCTGTATTAGTACTATTTTACTTGCTAGTTTGGGAAGCAAGCAGAGATCGCCTCACGTCTGTCTTAAAAGAATGATTTAAACATAAGATACAACACGGACTGAAAAGGAAAACCAATCCGAAAACGATGACTAATTCGAACAAGATAACCAATTTTAGCGGTAAAGAGTAAAGCAAACGTAACTGTCTAAACGGAACTGATTACAGTAAAACTGTCTAAACGGAGCTGATTACAGTAAATCACTGATAGTGATCTGCATTACTGACATCAGTAATCGTCGTCGGTATCGTCGTTTTCGTTGAAGTCAATATCGGACGCAAAACATCTTGATCCGATTTTTACTCAACAATCTTATGCTCGAAATGGTTTTGTCGGTGACATCTTTCAGCGGATATATAAAGACGAATCACTGCAGCGAGAAAGGGAATTATTTCGGAAAGAGTGTGCCGCATTTTAGCCACTTGGGGACGCGACAATCGGCACACTCTGACGTTCCAGAAGACTCGAGCGAGCCCTCATACGCCGCTGCATCAGCAGGCTCTCGCTGGGTGGCGACAGACCGAACAAATTCTTCATTGGATCCTGGTCGATCAGCCGATTTTTGCCGATGATCTTGGAATCGCTGAGATCAATGCTAGAACGCACCGATGAGGATCTGTGGCGTGGGCCAGATTCGAACTCGCAGGAAGAATGCGTCGCGCCATTCTTGCTGTGTTCAGACAATTCGCTACTAGAGTCAGACATGTGACCGTAGGGATGATTGTCGTCGTCGGCTGACGACGTTGACAACCTCGGTTCTCTGTTCTCCAGAAGTTCCTCCAAATTCACGGAGAAGTGCTGAAACACCACACGATTCACAGCCATCGCCGATTCCGCAAAAGCTGACAGCTCTCGAGCTGAGTTGTTCCTCCTGGAAAGAAAGAAACAATGTGTTAGTTTAATTCTGACTGTGCTATCGAAAAATTTAAAATCTTTTAGAAGTCATACCTTATAATATGCGGAGTTATCAAAGACCTGGTCCCTGTTTCAATAGGGCAAGGTCCAGGCGTGATCCAAGAATGTTCGAGGACACATTCCGCGCTCAGTCTCTGGTGTGCGTCCTTGACAAGCAAGCCTCTGATAAGGTCCTTAGCGTCCTCAGAAATGCACGCCCATTCGCTATCGGGGAATTCGTATCTGCCTTCCTGGATGCTGGTGAAGAGCATCTGTTGACAGGCACGGCAATTCTCTCCCCTTTCCCAGCCACAATCAGTGCCGCATTTTCCATAAAACGGAGGGTAGCCGCACAGAAGAATGTACATGATAACTCCCAGACTCCAGAGATCACATCTCTTGTCGTAGTAATTCGCCTCTCCGATAAAAGCTTCTACTACCTCTGGTGCCATGAATTCAGCGCTGCCCACTGGTGTCAGGAGCTGAGGTGTTGCCACTGGACTTGACAATGAGTTGTTGAACTTTATGCCGGATCCTAGATCGAAATCACACACCTTGATCGGTGTCAACTTATCGGGATGGACACATAAAATGTTCTCTGGCTTCAGATCCCTGTGAGCAATCCCTGAAAAATTTTCCACAATTAATATCAGGTTCAAAAATATAATGAGATTTTTGACGTTTTTAATTGATAAAAATTGAAGTTTTACCTTTTTTGTGAAGGAAATTCAGTGCGCTGGCAATTTCCTTGACGATTTGACTCGCCTCTCTCTCGCTGAAATGATTTCTCTCTTGAATCCTGCGCAATAACTGGCCACCGTTCACCTTTTCAAAGACGAGGTAGAATTTGTCATCATCCTCAAAGAACTCGATGAGCTGAATGATGTTGGGGTGTCCTTGGCAGTGGTGAAAAGTCTCCACTTCCTTGAACACCCTGGTTCGAGCATGGCCTGGAATTTTGTCGATGATCTTCACTGCGTACTCCAGATCGGTGTACAATGAGGCACAAGCCTGGACCGAAGCATAGGCGCCTTCGCCAAGAACTTCTCCAGTGAGTTTGTAGAGTTCTACAATTTAAAATCCAACTCTTGACAAGATATTCCAATAGTTTTTGGAGTATGAAAAATGGATTGGAAGAGAAGGCGTAGATGCTAATCGGACATAGAGTTTGTAGAGTTCTACAATTTAAAATCCAACTCTTGACAAGATATTACAATAGTTTTTGGAGTATGAAAGATGGATTGGAAGAGAAGGCGTGTAGGCTAATCGGGCGTGGAGTTTGTGGAGTTCTACAATTTAAAATCCAACTCTTGACAAGATATTCCAATTGTTTTTGGAATATGAAAGACGGATTGGAAGAGAAAGCATGGAGGTTTCGAACGCTTGGTGGTTTAGTGTATAAAGGTTTGCAGTATAAGATTTTTTTAGAACGCTTGTTGGTTTAGTGTACAAAGGTTTGTAGGATAAAGCTTTTCTTATTTTAGGTCGCTTGTTAGAAATTTCATCAATTCGCAAGGAGAGGAAAATTAGTATTAGGACTAGGATACACAAATTTTTGTTACCAAAAAATATCAGTGAATTTTCAGTACAACATTTTATCTAGTCTAAAATTTGCCTAACTTTCAATGATTATTTTTGTGATTGAGATTTTCATGTTTGCTAAATAATTTTTAGAACATTTTCGAAAAAGCAAACGGTAGAATCTTTACTTAAACCGGTCTATCACTTCCTCCAACGACTTTTTCTCTTCGGCAAAAAATGGTGGCTCAACTGAAGGTAAAACCGTCTTTTTTTGCATCTTCTTTACAAGTGATGGAAGTAAGTCCTAAAGATTCCATCACTTTCCAAAGTGATGGAAGCAAGTCCTAACGACCAGGCACATATCAAATACCAAATAAACGTGCTGATGCACACCAGTCTCCTTTAGTAGTTATTATCGTTGAGTGATCTTCACTCAACGTTATTATGATGCATACTGATACCCAACCAGAAGTGAGTCACGTTACTCAACTCCGATTAGCCACAACCTTAGACTAGAAGCTTAGACTTTGGCTTTATACTTGTTCTTTACGATCAGTAAAAACATCTACGTATGTGTAAAAATTCAAGGACAGTATCCAAAGATAATTTTTAATTACTTCAACATAAGAAAACAGATTTTCGGAAGTTGAAACTTTAAATCACAGAAATTCAGTTTTGCTGAGATTGTTTAAAGATTCCTGTCTGGAACTTCAATTTTGCATCCTTTGGGGCTATTCTAAAACCATCAACTTTTGGAAAGCGTTCAAGAGTTTCGATCTCTGCTTTTACACAAGGATTTGACCTTGTAAGCAGACTTTCAACTCTATCGATAATTTCAGAATCATACAATCATACGATCGTTGTTGACAAAAATTTGCCACTCAGTCGACGAAAGTGCGACTTTTAGAGTCATAGAACATAAGCAAACTGTTGAACTGCGCAGTTCCTAGCAACCACATTCATGATCGAATAAAAAGTTGTTTAGTAAACTTCAGGTGTCCCGTGAGCCTCGAGCAGGTGAGGTCATTTAGATGTCAGCAAACTACAGAGGCAGCAAATCTAATACATATTTGATTTAGTCTAATTCACAAAGTTCCAGAAATTTGCAATCATGTTTTAGAAACAGTCTTTTAGTCTCTGATTGTGATTTTAATTTGGATCGAAACACATACTACTGATTGGGATTTTAATTTGGATTGAAACACATACTACTTGATTGGGATTTTAATTTGTATTGAAACACATTCTACTTTAAGTGAAAGTCTTGAATCTTTTGTTATTAATCTAGTAAAGGATTATGTAGTCGAAAATTCTGTTACACGTGATTGGAGTCCTGCGTGTAAGAGAGGCAATGTCAAGGTCAAAACGATAGCCAAGAGAACCCCTTTTAACTAAAGCGCAACTATGCTTTCCTCTCTTTCAACCCTCTGTCTCTTTCACTCTTTAGCCGTCAACTATATTCCATACTATTTTCCTTTCTCCTGTTCCCCTACTTTGCCACCCTCATGACGATTCGTACTGTAGAGAGTGTAGAGTTGTAGACTGTAGAAGTGTAGAGTACACTCTGGATAAAAGTTTTGCCTCGATTCTCAAGTCTTCCAACCATTTTTAGTATTTCAAAATCTCAAACAAAGTTTAAACCTCGAAATTAACCAGGAACCTATATCTGATTTCCGAATTGATTCTGAAATTTTGGAGCAGAAAATTATTTCTGACATCGATAATTGATTTTGTATAAATCTGGATAAGAAAAACGAGATCTTCATATTCAGTTAAGGTTTGGAGAATGACTGAATCACGGATTGAATTAGTTAAATATTTTAAAAAATTGAGGAATATAATCATGAGCTATGCTGCTATGAAAAGAAAGGCTAAAACTTTTGGAGAATTTTGTACCTCTCTTCCATTTTAATTCACTCCCTCTTCCTACTTGAGGCTCGAAATGCAGGCTTGGCAACGCTGCCGACACGAAATATAGCTGAAGCCCAATAATGAGTTTCCACTTCCCAGGAAGAACGCTTCAAAATGCAAAGATCTCGGGAGAGCAAAAACCAATGAGTATAATACGATTTCATCATCAGGAAAAGAGAAGATGAAAATAGACGACAAAAAAAGATTAACGAGGCTCACGTACTAAGAACTGGCTCTCAGAAAGACCTGAGGTAGCCTGTTTCCTATTATTTATCTCTCGATTTACATTTCCCTTAGCAGCAGTTTAGCCTTAGAGTCGAATGATTTTACCTACGAAATCCTACAATCCTACATCAGATGTAAACAGAAATTACGACTTCGTCATATTTTCATCAGCTTTTAAACTTTCATCAGAACTTCAGAAAGCTTCAATCAAAACTTAATTATTTTAGATAAAAAAATATTAATTTCTCAAGAATGAAATGACTGATAATTTTCAATTTGTGATTGAATTTTTCTTGACTTCAACGTGTGTCCTTCGAAATGAAGGTTCTTTCTCAGTTTTTAAATTAATTTCCACGTTACTCATTGTTGGCTGAATTAGTATGACTAGGACTGGTTAAACTAGATACTCTGTTATTGTTACCGGCAGTCGTGAATATATCTATGTTCATCAAAAGTCAATTTAACTGGATTTAGCTCAATCAGTCAATTTAAAAGAAACGAGATTTTTCTAGCAAGAACCCACCAGCAAGTAACTGTTGAAGATAAATAAGGTAGAATATTTTCCGATTACAGAACTCCAAGGACAGGGAAATGTAGTTAGAAATCGAGAATTGAATTACAGATAGAAATTGCACCTAGAGTTATTTACGTTTGCAATAAAGTATAATTTGAATTGTTAAGAGGACCTAGTGGAACATTCTCAGTTCGTTCTATTCTTTAAAGATCTACTCAATTTTTGTTAACAAAAGACTTTCGATTTCTTAATTACATATTTAGAAATTACATACTAGAATACTGACTGACTAGACCCTAAACTGCCTTTTTACGATAAAGGTATATTCAATTTCCTCTAAAAAAGTTATTTCTCCTCAGAATCTATTTTTAAACTGAGAAGAAAAATCGACCTTCTTAAACTTGAGATTCTCGAGCCCTAGAGATTATTTGTATAATGAAAAAAATAGATAAGTTCAGTCTTTGCATTCTGGATCCAATAGCTGTTTATTGAAGGCAACGTCATGCACTCTGGGTGATATTCATGACAAGATCAGTGCTCGTAAACGCGGAAGTAGTCAAGGATAAGTGAGGTCTACAACCTAGTCGAGAATAAGAAAGACGCACAACAACTTTCGTGGCCATCAGAAAAAAAATACTCTTTCTATTTTGAGGATTCAGTTTTAGACAGAGATTCGTGGAATGACTACGCCTCACTTTCTACAGAAGAAACTATCTTTCCTAGATCCGAGATCAAAATACCAAATTCCATTTCAACTAAATATCGCGATTCCAATTTTTTAAAAGACTCTCAGCCACAAGATGATCGATCAATTTCAACTCAAGGAATCCCTCAATAATCAACTGGAAAATTTAATCAATTACATAGTTTATATTTCATCTTCTCGCATCTGTTTAGGAGCAAACAGTCAGCTCACCGTGTATACTGTATGTTTGCGATCTTGCTTGGCTTGCTTGTTTCGTTTTTCCCACGAATCAAGGTGAAACCCGTCGAAACCCGAGAATAACCGAAGCCTGATTCGTGAATCGACCACGAGGTGATGCAATAATCGCAAACTGGTCATGTCTAGTGCATCTATAGAGCAAATGAACTTCAGCCAGTGAGCTAGCAGCTAGCTTACTATAGAATATAGAGGCTGGTTCTAGAACGTAGGCTAGAAGGTTCGAGAACTCGAACCGGAGCGGTCGAACTGGTTTCTCTCTGCGTCTATAAGCTCCGATCGATCGCCCACTTTGAAAGTCAAGCCATTTTAAATAACCAAACGTGGAAGCGCCATCTCAGTTCTCGTAAATTCCTATTATCTTTTCTCTAAACAGACCATTGCTCGTAAGCTGTAAATAAAATAATAAATCATTTCATCTTTTCATTTACATTTTACCAGTTAAGTTGCTTAGAGATAAGATGACTAGAAAAGGAGACTTAATTTAACGAAAGAGCGAATAATTTAGAAATTTACTTGCCAAGATGTACCTGAAGAATTTTAGAGCGTAAAGAGAATTCGAGATTTGAAAATGCTTTTGTTCAGAATGTTGGGAAAAATTTTTAATGGGTGAAGTTTTTATGTAATGATGTACCATCCCAAAATGATTTATCAATTTACCTTGGAAACAAGACGAAACCAGGGACGATCCAGATCTCTTCTTCCTGCGTCTCTTGCGCCTGGCCTCTTCCTGGCGAGCCTGCACCGAACTCATTGACTCTCCCGTCGAGGACACATCATCACCTAAAAGAAAAAATATAATTAGAAATGCTGATCATCTACTTGAAAAATCTGCAGTTTTCGATTTAAAATCAAGATCCTCAATTCTGTAAAAGATCAATTTAATGTCATTAGGTACTTTCTTGCTAGGTGATTGAGAACACGTGAAAGAAAGTAATGTCTCGGAGACTCAATCGCGAATTAGAAATTACAAGTTTGTGAAAGTAATTCGTGACTCAATTAGCCACTCGATGGTGCATAAAATTAATCTAATGAGGTCTGATTTCGGAGTCTAATAATAATTCAGTTTTACCATTTCAAGAAGCACGCTCTACATCAAAATTCATTTCTCAATAATTCTCTAGTACGACTAGTTAAGTTACTCAATAATTACTACACAATCCTTTTACACGAAAAAAAAAGAGTCAGGTAAACAATTTAGGGCATTTAGGCAATAGATTTTTCTAATTCTGATTTTTGAATTTCCTGATTGCATTGAAAGACCGAGAATGTTAAGAGGAAAGCGTATAATAAACCCGACAAGAGTTACACAACTCGTTTTGTTTGCGAGTCGACAACACATATCGTCTGATCGAGGCAAAAGCACGTGACTCGTGCTTTCGTTATCAACAACTAAAACGAATGAGGTAACTTATTGTTCATCGCTTATCGATAACTACGACTTTCAAGGCGAGAGTATTAGTCACCGCCTCGTAATTCTTTTTCTATTAAAAACGACGTTTTTATAATGGTTCCTATACAGGAACCATTATATAATACACATATACACCTACAATGATAGTATAGGTGTATTTTATAATACACCTATACACCTAAAATAATACACCTATAAACCCGCTGTTAGTGGCAGATAGAGGATCAAAAAACAAGTCAAAAAGTCCTCTTGCAAAATTACGTCAGACGCATAGTTTTTGAGCTAGAGAAGTTTGAAGTTGCATGGAAAGTCTTGTAAGACAAAGAGGAGATCTTCCTTCTATGACACAGGGTCATAGTTTTATCAGATATCAAGAAGATATCTATAAAATCTGATAACGTTTGAAGTTATGCCAACAACAATAACAATTGAAATACAATTTAATGTATTACAGCCAGACGAAATCGCGGATATCCTGATGATATAAAAAAAATTGTAAGCTATATAAAAGTCAGTTTTCTCAGTCGTGTAGCTGTAGAATTTTGATTTACTAATAGATTTTCTTTCAACGCAAGAATCTTTGAAAGATTGCTTTCCAAATTTTCGATAAATCAATCAAGAAAATTAGTTTTAGGTATCAGTTCAAGGTATGGATTTGAGATTCCAACGAAGCAATAATCATCAATGACAACTTTGAAATGAAACTGAAGTTCGCAACGTTTACGACAACGAAAAATTTTTTTTTTGTAAAAAGCTCGAGACCTAAAATTATATCGTTTTAAACGGTTCCGCTTGATGTCAAAAGAAGCCCAAAACAGTTTCATCCCCTTACCACTCTAGGATCACCCCCAAAATCATCCCCTAAGCATTCAAAAAATCATTAAAAATCCCCTAACTTCGAGACCTAAAATTTTATTGTTTTAAATGGTTCCATTTGATGTCCAAAAAAGTCCACACCAGTTTCATCCCCCTCCCACTCTAGGATCACCCCCAAAATCATCCCCTAATCATTAAAAAAATCATTAAAAATCCTCTAATTTCAAGACCTAAAATTTTATTATTTTAAATGGTTCCATTTGATGTCCAAAGAAGTCCATACCAGCTTCATCCCCCTACCACCCTAGGATCACCCCCAAAATCATCCCCTAAGCATTTAAAAAATCCTTAAAAATCTCCTAACTTCGAGACCTAAAATTT
>JBAGKK010498990.1:0-14987 GCA_037177015.1 Euceroptres primus | reverse complement strand
TGACGATCGACTGCGCAAACTGGAAAATACAGGAATTACTCGATTTTCGTAGATTTAGTTTTGAAACTCACTAAAATTCCAAGTAGAATTAAGATAATAGTTTCTTACATTCAAATTTTATGAAGGAGAAAAATTTAATGGTTAGTCTATAACCATCCTCCACGTTATATGTGTGTATATATATCATGAACGATGGTTATACACTGACCATTAAATTTTAGTGATTTTCAAAACTAAATCTACGAAAATCGAGTTATTCGTGTATTTTCCAATTTTATGAAAAAAATATTTTTTTATGTACATTGTTTGGTATCAAATGCTAATAAAAAATGAAAATTAAGAAATATAACTTTTGTTTAAGTTAGTACTTTTTTTAAGTGTGCAAAAGTTACATTTTTTAACATTAAGTTCATTAAAATTAAAATTTAAAAAATTGTAGAATTGGATATGGGATGTCTTCAATTCGCACTGGAGAAGAAAGTTATAGTTTCCTTAAATCTCAAAAAAATTTCATCTTAGACTTTACAGCTGTTAAAAAAAGGCAAAATAACTGAACTCACAAATTTTTAAGAAATGTAACGTCTCATAAAAAATTTGAGTTCTAAGGAAATTATGACTTGCTTGTCCATTGCAACTAGTCATATGTCATACATAAAACTAAAAAAAAATGTTTAATAAAAATTAACTGAATCTTAGAAATTGTAATTTTTCCACATTTGAAAAAAAATCTTACGTAAACAAAAGTCAAATTTTGGTAATTTTAATTGTTTACTAGTATTTATTACCAAAAACTGTACATAAAAAAATCACCATAATTTTCGCACTCACAGGGAAATTGTTTTCAATTCTCGAAATTTAAAATTTTTGACCTCATTGCAACAATGTACGACCATTTTTTATTTTAAAAAGCCATCAAGGATTTTTATTTGTAGTAAAACGTAGCAACTTTTCATCACTATCCATTTTCGATATTCAAAAATGTTGTATTTTCGGCCCACTTTATTATACAACTCACAAAAGTATGTGTGTACTGAACTTTTGACGCTAATGTATAGTAATAAATTTAAGGTAATATGTACACTAAATTAAAATTGTTTTACATTAAAAATAATCAAATGAGGTAGTTGTCATACAACATTTCAATGAAAAATTTCTAAAAAATATTTGAGGTTTAAATAAGAAAATTAAATATGACAAGTTTGGCCCGGCATTGGTCAGTGGCGGACTGGCATGTAATGACAGTCAGGTAATCCTGACTGCGCCCTCCTTGGTGGCCGCTCACTAAGCCATGTAGGCACCCTAAAGCTCATATTCTTTAACAAATAAATATATTTTAGATTGAAAAGAAAAAAGTGAATAGAAATTCGAGAAAACAGTACCGAAAGACATAAATATTCTTTATCATTTCAATTTATTATAATTTCAACTCATTTTACTATAATGGATATTTTTTATGTGTTACTTTTTAGCAATGGAATTATAAAAACAGTTTCTTAACTTTTTCGGCTTGTGAAATGTTTTAGGTTTTCACTAATGATTGTTAGAGTAAAGATGCCCAATGTGAACCCGTCCACTAAAATGGACTGTCACGGGTATTTTCATTTTGTGACACCCGAAATTTTTGTTAACCACGAAAATCACTTTTTTTATCTTGCCGCGGTAACATTTTAAGACCAGCGATTACAAGAATGCATTCAAAATTTAATATTTTAATGGCATAGGGGTTCACTTTAGAAAGCCTTTTTATGAAATTCAAAAAAGTACACTTTTTATGATGTTAATTATTTTTACTACAGTGCATATTGATCAGAACTTGTCATTATAGCATTTTATAAGGCATTATAGTTAAAATATCAAAAATTGTTTTTTTAAAGATATATTAGAGAATTCTACACAATTCTAGACTTCAAAAACGTTAGGGTTTTCATTAGAGTCGCGAAAAAAAACATTATTTTCGAATTTTTAACCAGCTAGGATAAAGTCTTCAATTTTTAAGCTTCAAAAATAAGGGAACATGTATTTTTCTTAAGCAGTTAATATTTAGCCGTGCCTTAAAGACACTAAAGTTTCCCATGAGATTAACATGGGATAAAAAAAATTTTCGAAAATTTGTTTTAAAACATGAAAATGTATAATCAAGCATAGGATTGAAATTTTGTTCACTATTATTAACTCTTCAACGAATAAGAATCCATCATTGTGTTGTAATACATTTAAAATTAAATAAATTAATTCAAAATTTAATGAAAACCCCTTTTATGGAACCTAAAAACAATCCCCATAACAGGGCTTATCATAGTTTGGAGGAACATTTGTATTAATTATCACCTTTTCTTAATTTTTTCATAAAGACTTATCAGTTAAAAAGTGACAAGATTTTATTAATTTTTTAAGTAATTTTAAAATGTTAAAACAAATTTTATTTTTTAAAATAATTTTTTAAAAAATATCGTGTACTTATGTGTTTTTTTACTGCTACAACCTAATTAATCAGTTTAAAGAGTCAAACTATTTCATTCAGTTATTTTTAAATTGTTTCTACAATTTATAATTTATAGTTTTTTTTTCAATTCTTCGTTAGGTTTCGTTACTGTCTTTTAACTTTGCCCTTTTTTCAAGTTATTGGAAATTGTTTAAACATTCGCAGTAAGTTGAAAAACGACAAAATTAAAAGAAAGTAACGAAATATATGGAAAAATTTGCAAAAAACTAAAAATTTCTACTTTCTTTCAGTTAGAAGTTACCTTTTAACAATTATAAATTGAGGTACTGAGAATGATAATTAGGTAAAGCCCAAAAATGAAATTTTACAGGAGGAACAAAAAACATTTTATGGGTTACGATTCAAAATAGAAAATTGTGAGAAAATTATAGAAGCAAGTGCTCTTTATGAGCACACTTTCAAGATTTGCAAACATTTAAGAAAAGTTCAGAGTAGGAGTGGGGGGAACGAAACGGGCTTCGCCTGGTTGTCATTCTCAATTACTTGAAAATGCATTTTTCAAGTTTCAAATCTATAAAAAACTTTAAAAATATTTGAAAATGATCTGTTATCATAAAAAACATTACACACGACAGAAAACATAAGTTTAATCCTGCTTTCCACTTCAGAGTAGAGGGGAGGAAAAACCAAATGGGCTTTACCCAGTTGTCATACTAATTTATTTACAAGCACCTCAACTTTAACCACGTTTTTTGACAAAATGAAATTTTTTTACCCATTTCTAACATTTATCGATAGGTCTTTAAGTATTTCAAACTGCAAAAAGACTCTTTAAATTGATTAATTAGGCTATAGCAGTCGAAAAAAACACATTAGTTCACGATATTTTTGAGAAAAAATTATTTAAACAATCTAAAATTACATGAAAAATGAATAAAATCTTGTCATTTATCCATTAGCAAGTGTTTATAAAAAAATTTAGAAAAAGTTATAATTATTAATTAATGTCAATATTCCGCCAAACTATAATAAACCCTCTTATGGGAGTTGTTTTTGGGGCACCATAGAAGGAATTCTGAGGGATTCAAATGAAAAAACAATGATGGATTCTTATTCCTTGAAAAGTTAACAAAAGTTCAATCTTATGCTTATGCGTGGAAAAAGCAACTATGGGCAAGCTCACGAAAACCATGGGCCAAATCATAAGGATGTTTTCACCAAGTGTTTTTATGATTTTGTCCAAAGCATGGCTAAACCATGGCTTATATCCATATCCCACTGGTTCGTGTTCTAAGTTATGAAATTTACGATTTAACCATAGGCGAAGCAAAAAAATAATTTTTTTAACATTCTGGAACAATTTACATCCGTTTTCTATCCAATTTTCACGTAATTTTAATCAGCCTTGAATGGAAATCGAACTTAAGATATTTTTGTAAATAGATAGAAGAAATTGGTCCATGGCTGAAGTCACCAACTTGTTGGAAAACTTCTCCCATGGTTTCGTCAACCTTAGAAAAAAGATTGAGGAAACCATGGGAGAAACTTACAAAGTAATTCATGAATTTCGCGATGGTTTTTTCGAGCAACGTCGGTGAGATTTTAATGAACCATGACTGAAGTCATCAAATTTTTGCCAAACCAATTACTTTGTAAATTTCTCCCATCATGGTTTCCTCAATCTTGTTCTAACAATAAGATTGAAGAAACCATGATGGGAGAAATTTACAAAGTAATTGTAAAAAATCGCGCAAACGTATTTTAAAAGTAGATTTTTGCAAAAATATTGTTTAACCAACAAATTTTCGTAATAAAACGCAATAAATTACGCTAAAAGTTTTAGAAAAATTATAAATGATATAATTTAAGATCATAATGGTTTCACGAAATACACTAATTTTGAAAAAATTACTGTTAGGTTGAAGTTTTTCATCTTTAGAAATCGTATTTTACTACTTATTTAATGATTTTACGTTTCAAAATTTTTTAACTCAAACTAAATTAAAAACTGTTTTACTCGAATTTCTTGCTGTTTATCTTCAGCGCCGTTCAATTCTTAATGCTGTTCTTAAGAAATATAACCTCTGTCATTAAAAGTGTGCGATTGTATTTGGAAATAATAGCGAATAAAACAAAAAAGGCAGGACTTCAAAAAGTGAAGAGTGAGAGAATCTGTTTTATATGTTTGGAAAAGAAAACTCGATGTAAAAATATGAAGTGTTTTTGGAGATATTCTCCAAGGGAAAAGTTGAAGAAATGATAGAAACTCTGGTAGATTACAATGCTTACAACGAACGCTTGCCAAACGCCGTTATTTGTGTTATTATTGTGAATAGTACTATTCTTGTAAAGAATAATACTTTTCTTTAACTGATACAATTTGTGTACGCATCTACCGCAAACGGTGTTTGGAAAGCGTTCGTCAGAAGCATTTTAATCGAAGAGAGTTTTTATTACTTCTTTAACTTTTCCTTTGGAGAATATCTTCAGAAACTTCATATTTTTACATCGAGTTTTCTTTTCGAACATAATAAACAGATTTTCTCACGATTCTCTTTGTGAGATTCTGCTTTAATTTTTGCTTTATTCATCATTATTTCGATATACAATCGAACACTTTAATGATAGAGGTTATATTTCTTACGAACAATATTAACAATTAAACGTAGCTGGAAATAAATAGCTAATAACATGGATTAAACAGTTTTTAAATTAGTTTAAAAGGTTCAAAAATTTTTAATATAAAATCATTTAATAAATAGTAAAAAAGATTTTTTAAAGATAAAAAACTCTAAATTATGTTTAGCGAAATTTATGGCGTTTTCTTACAAAAATTTTTTGGTTTTACAATTTTTTTTGCAAATATTGACTTTTTTTCAAAATGTGCCTGTGCGATTATTTCGTTTTTTATTTTAAAATTTTCATAAGATGTCAAGAAATTATAGTCAATAGAAAAATTTCACATCAGACTACCTCTCAATAAAGATTGGTACAGCCTCACCGTGCTAAACCATTGGATATGGACATAAGTCATGGTTTACTCATGTTACGGGCATAACCGTATGAACGCTTGGTAAAAATAACATCCTTATGATTTGTCCCATAGTTTCCATGACCCTTTCCCATTTACCCACTTTAACCTTTTTTTTTTGCTTTTGTTTGACATGTTCCCTGCGCGACGCCCCAAACTGCGGCGAGACGAGATTTTGGGGTTCAAAAAGTTCTAGAGCCTACAATTCTAGGCCGACTTTGCTATTCTTTTTTTATAGTAAAGCTTATTAAATTCTGAAGAGGTCTCCTGAGCCGATTTTCGAAAATAAAATTTTTTCAATTCGTTATTTAGTTTGCAAAATGCCAAAAAATCATAATTTTTTATATTTGTGCTACCTACTTTGTCTCATTCATTAATATTTTCTCAAAAAAGTATAGAATTAGTGAATTTACATTCGCTGAACAGATTTTGATTTCGTCGAGAAGTTCCTTCACTTCTTTAATTGTTATAAACAAATTGATGGATAAAATTGTTTTTCTGTTGCATTTTGAAGCCTGTGGAAGTATTTTTTATCACGATCTTCTTGTGGAATTATGTAAAATTAATGTTTTATTGCAACTAAACACTAAAAAATTACATTTTTGAATGTCATAAACAGTTATCATAAACATTTGGTTTGTCTGCGCGTTTCTATGTTTGATTTCGTAGGATTTTTAAAGCCGAGTAGTGAAGATCGTTCCTTATAAAGTACAGATTTCTGAATATATTGTTTTCATGTTTTTTTCTACGTTTATAGTTTTTCTTCTGTTTGTTAGGTTTTAGTTCTATCGCTTTAAGTTATTATTTTGTAAGTTTCTAGTGAAATCCTTTTTTTCCAACAAAATTCATTGTACTAACAGTGAATGAACTCAAAGTTCCGAAACAAGTTCTATGCGATTATCTAATCGCGAACGGTGTAAAAAATAGCGAGGCATTAGTGAGCCATATTAAAACCACTTACGGCATAAAAGACGAATATCTGAAAGCAATCAGAGAAAAGTTATCGCTCTTTCTGTCCACATTTGAGAAAAAATGGAAAACTGCCTTTTATAATGTAAAAATATTCAGTGAACAAAAATATGGAATGGCTGCTTTCAGATTTCCTCGTCAAATTCGATAGAACTGCTCTCGGGAGAAGACCTTCCGGTGATTTCGAAAATATCTCGAAATCAACTAAAAGACGGAAACTGCTCACCATTCGAGAAAGTTATTCTGAAATTGAAATTCAGAGTGCATTTCTGAGTAATTTGCGATCTTCTAGTAAAATCAAAATCGCTAATGCCATCAGTAAACCTTTGCTGATGGCAAACGATGATGCTCACGACAAATTACCTGACATCTTATCAAATTCCGACGTAGAATATAAAATTATTCGTATGCAAGCGAAAGCTAAAAATGCTAATATTTACTCACCATATAGGAGTCTAGCAGGAACTAAAAAAAGGTGCTACCACTCAGAATAGGCCCTTAATATAACGGAAGATAGTGTGAGTATCAACATGCGAGTCTTGTTGGATCACATAGTATCTTGCTCAATGGAAATATCTGAAATTATACCTTCAGATTTAGCCAATAGACTTAATCTTTCAATGACTTTAACTTCAAAGTATGGACGTGATGGAATGTCTGGTCATAATCCATACAATCAGGCCTTCACTGATGCAAAAAAATCTGATGCAAGCATCTTGATTTTTCCTATGGTACCGCTAGCTTTAGAAATGGTAGACACACCAAGTGGTAGTTGTTCGACAATTTGGAAAAATCCACATCCTGGCTCAACAAGACTTTGAAGGATCATGCGATTTCGCTATGTGAAGGAAACGAAGGAAACTACCATCTCTGAGGTGGCGCAGATCAAAAAAGAAAATGAATAATATCCAGGATAGATGCAAAGGTTTGCCAAGCGCTCACTGATACTCCATCATCATCTTCATATTAAATATGCGGTGCAAAGTCTTCGATGATGAATAACCTTGAACAAATCAAACTTTTTACCGAGAAGACCGAAAACTTCTCTTTTGGTCTCTCCACTCTACATGCGTGGATACGCTTAATGGAGCGTATCCTTCACATTGCGCAAATGAGAATTCCGCAAATGGGCAGCGAAGTCGTCCGACGAAAAACAGCAAATGAGCACTGCGAAGAACAGAATTCAGAACGAATTCTGGGATAAAATGGGGCTGATTGTAGATGTTCGCCAACATGGGACTGGGGCATCTAATAATGGCAATACTGCTCGGAAGTTCTTCCAAGATCTTGAATTAGCTTTGAGTATTACGGGTGTTGACAAGGAATTAATCAGAAAATTTAGCATTATTCTACAAGCTATGGCATCTGGCAAGAAAATAGACGTTCTCAAATTTAAAAACTATTGCCAGAACACTGCAATGCTTTATGTGAGCTTATATGATTGGTTCTATATGCCTGTAAGTGTCCACAAGATCCTGGTGCATGGAAGTTATTAAAACTGCTTCACTGCCTATCGACCAATGAACCGAAGAAGCCCAAGAGGCAAACAATAAAAATTTTAAGAGAATCAGGGAATTGGGCGTGCATGGGAGTAATTAAAACTGCTTCACTGCCCATCGACCAATAAACCGAAGAAGCCCAAGAGGCAAACAATAAAAATTTTAAGAGAATCAGGGAATTCAATATCCGCAATATCAGTCAGATCGAAACCAATGAAGATTTGGGTCACAAATTTTTAATTACGACTGATCTGTATATAAACCATTTCCGACTAAGAAATGAGGAAATACTGAATTAATTGAAATTAAAAATACTGATGGTAAAATGGTGTGGGATATGGACAAGGTGAAAGGCTGTATGAGCGATTACTTCAAGAAGCTATACGAGTGTGACGTCGAAGAACAGAACAACGATGACACAGAAGAAGACATAGTAGAAGCTTCTGATAAAAGCGACGAAAGATGATCATCGTCCTACTTTAAAAGGAAAAGAGTGATAAAGGTTTATGAACAAACTATAGATCTATCAGTTTGCTAAATATCCCAGGCCAAGTTTTTAGTAAAATTCATAACAAAGGACATGGAAATAACAAAGAAGAAAATTTGGAAAATCCAGTGTGGCCTTATGCCGGGAAGATGATGAGCAGATGAGATTTTTAGTTTGAGACAGATTGTAGAAAAAAGCTTCAGAGTAGGCATGAAAGTATGTGCGTTTGTCGATCATGAGAAAGTCTTCGATAAAGTGGTTAAGCTGAAACTATGGGAGATTTTGAAAGTATACGGAGTCAAGGGATGACTTATAAAAGCGATAAAACGATTTGTAAAGACTGTAAAGCGAGTGAAAGGATAAATAGATAACTAAGTGATTGGTTTGATATTAAATAGAGTGTTAGGCAGGGATGCATTTTGTCTGCGTTATCACGGCAAAATGAGAGGATGACAGACAAAGAATGTTGAGCAGACTGAATGCTAGCGCAAACAGTATGGATTTAAAGATCAACGTAAGCAAAACAAAGATTGTCGAGTTTGAAAGAGGTGATGAGAAGACAGTGTGGAAGATCATTTTAAATGGAGAGAAGATCGAGCAGGTTGAAAACTTCGTGTACCTCAAACCTTTATTTTCTGATGATAGAAAGTTAGATGGTGAAATATTGGGACGTGTGAACGAGGATAGGAAGATCATAGACAGTGTGGAAGCTATTCATAGGAGTAAAAATATCGCACACAAAGCGAAAATAGCAATATATCATTCTGTGTTTACACCTACTTTATTGTATAGAAATGAGGCCTGGACTTGCCAAGAAACGAATAGAGGGAATACGAACGCGGTCGGTATCCGATTTCTAAGGAAAGTGTGGGGTAAACCGTTCATGGACAAAGTTAGTAATGAGTGGGTTCTCAAGGAATGTGGTGTACAGGAAACACTGATGGATGTGGGTGAATAAAATTTGTTGGGATGGTTTGGTTGTGTCGAGAGAATGGATGAAGGACGTTTAACAAAGCAAGTATACTTAGGTAAAGTGATTGGTTACGTACCCAGGGGTAGGCCAAGGAAAGAATGGTGTCAGTATGTGAGCAAGACTTGAAAACGAAAGGATATAAGGAGTCGAAGAAATAGGAGAGCTTGTATAAAAAAGTGCATGGACATAAAAGAAGCAAAAGATGTATACCAGGATAGAGATATATGGCGTGAAATTTTTTATACGGAAGTGTGTGGCAAAGAATAGCAGTGGTACGATAAATGCCTGAAGCAACTCATGGGCCCAGGTGGAGGTCTTGCTTAGTGTAGTGTAATTTGTGTAAGGAACTGGCTAGTTTCTTATTAGGCAGTCTATGTGCTTCTGCTTAATGTGTTTGTGTGATTAATGTAATGTATGAAGACTTTGTGAGACTTTTCGTCTTGGGTGATTGTTTGAGAGATTGATTAACAACCCGGGTAAGAGCGGTGTTGCGATGTTCCTACATATTCCCTTTCCTACCTTATAAATACCTACTTAATCCTTAGTAACATAACAGGCCTAGAACCGAATGAGTTAGCACTTACCCCGAAAGGGATATGGCTTGATGGTATAATAATAATAATAAAAGAACCGCTGCCAAGTAGTTACTTTTGTTATGAATCAACATCGTTTTTGGTAGAGAAAGGTGTATTTCTATGCAACCTCCAAATCTAGAATAAATTTTCTTGACTATAATCAAAACTGAAAGAAATAATATCTAAAACAATAATTAATTGGCTTTTTTGCGACCCTCCGTTAAATTCTAATCGTTTAGTTTGTAGCTTTGGGGTCCGGAATTGATGAAAGCAACGTTTGATGTCATAATAACTGCTTTCATAATTTCCTGACCCCAAAGTCACAAATTCAACGATTAGAATCTAAAAAGATTTTAAGAAAAATATAAAATAAAAAAAAAACTTTCTTCTTATCTGATCCGGCTCAAAACTGTACAAGTTTTGGACATTATATGGGACTATAATTCCTGCAAATTTTGTGACCCTAGCTCAACTCATTTGCGGGATATAACTAAAAAGGCATTGTTGACATACACATACGCACACACATACATACGGACATTTTTTAAAAACCTCATTTCGGATTCCTGGGGTCGACTAAGGTCGAGAAATGTCTAAAAATGAAATTCGAAAATTTTCATCTTTACAAAGCTTCCTTTATTAGTATAAAAACCGTGACTCTATCGGTAATAATAACAATAATACCGGGAATAACCAGAATAGGCAAAACTCAAATCAGAACTCTTTATTAGACTTTAAAGAAAACTTTATTTCCGTCTACATTGACAAAAGGTTTTTGGAAGAAATTAGGCAAAAGATTAAATTTTTCAACCAGAAAAAAGACAAGGATACTCATTCTCTTCTTACTGAAATTAGTAAACTGTTTACGAATTTCCACCCAAGTAAAGAGTTAGAATGGGAGCTTCGTAGGACGTACGAAAATTTGAGAATATAATAAAAAATGTATATTAAACGAAATGATTTTAACACTTTCAAAGAATAAGATAATTTAGAAAAAGAAAGGAAATCAGAATTAATTAAATCTAAAATTAGAGGTCAGGAATTACAAGTTAATGATAATAAACCGAATGGACAAAATGGAAAAAAACAACGTTAGCACAATAGTGCTAGCGAAAATAAAAGTAACTTTAACTTTATCTGTAATAATAACAATAATAATAACGGGAATAACTAGAGTAGGCAAAATTCAAATCAGAGCCAACAAACCGGGCTAATAATTTTCAGAATCCAAGACCTTGTTTTGGAAGTCGAAACGCATGCAATCCATGGAGATATCCTTATCTTTCTAATTTTTACCAAAACCAACTAAATTATAGATAAGAAATTCAAGCTCGGAATCAAGGATCCAAATGTTTAAACAGTTTGCGAAAGGAAATGCTAATAACCCTAGAGCGATTTCTATTCAGCAATTATCATAGTTAGAACTACCAGCGAATGATAGTTTGAGAAATCAAAATAACGGTAAAAACAACCAAAATCAAAACCTGCAAAGGAACACAAATTCGAACACGAACAACCCGAAATCCAAAAACGGACAATTTAGCGCGCAAAATGGTGCGAATCCGAGCTCAGGTAACTAACAACAACAGAATTGAAAATTGCCAAGAGCCTGTATTAAAATTCCTGCATTTCTTAAAAAACTGTTTTTCAAAATTTTGAAAATGCTATAACTTTTTGAATTGTGGACAAGGTGAAAAATATTATTAAGATAGTGTCTTTCGAGAGCTATCAAGAACTGGTAATAAATCTTTTGTTATTTTAAAAAAGTGAAACTAAAGAATTTTAAAAAAGTTCTAACTTTATAAATCTTCATCAGACATAGTTAGTTAACGAACTCGACCTTACTTTTTCACACTAAAAAAGTATGCCCAAGCTCAATCTGATCCGCCATTCTTTTAAAAGTTATCGTGGTCACAGACAGTCATACAGAGAGAAAGACAGACAGACATACAGAAATACCTGCTGTAACGCCGTATTTTCTCTCTCGCGTTACATTTTACCTAAAATCAAATAAATTAGTAAAAATAAGAGGCTTCAAACTCGAATAAATTTAAATTTGAGTACAGAATAACTCAGTTGACAGGTTGGGTGTTTGAATCTTGAGAACTTGTCAACTAAAATAATTATTTTCTTAATTTATTTAGCTCATCTTACAGGTCGAGCGTATTTTGCCTTGACGACCTGTTAACTATAAAAGTTGTAGATTTAAATTCACTGTAAAATCACATCATTGTTTATCTTGTTTGGAGATTAGGTCTCTCTGCCGCATCTCTCAGATCATATCGTGTCAAACTTTATATTATCAAATCAGACCGCTGACTCATTCCCCTATTTTCATGAACCTTTTTCGAGAGCCTAAGAGCTTTAGGCTCTCATCAGAAACCGATTCGATCAGGAAAGTCGCATCTGTCAAGTGTCAACAGGCAGTGTCACCGCCATATCTCAGCTTGACACTCTCAAGCTTCACGCAGCAGGCCGCTGCCAGTGGCCTCGAATTCAGTCGTCTCTGGAAGGACTAGAAAATTTTTACCCACGCATACACCATGGGTGTGAGTCTCATGGTATTCAAGAATGTGGGTGAGGTATCACAACATCGACTTCCTTCAATCCGCGACTCACCGTCGTACGAAATGTCACTCACAGTAGCAGACGGCGGACTTTCGGTTCTGCTATAGTAGGGCGCGACTTTACCATTCCGCGATAATTGTACCGACTACAAGTCTTCATTCTAGTTTGGAGCCTCGTTATGACAACTTGCCTTTTCTTTTAGCGCTGTAAATTCTTCGATTCCTGAGATGCACTTAGGGACAGAAGGCGAATCTGTCCAGGTAACTAAGCTCTGTCTAGGTCGAAAAATTATCAAGTTAAATTCAAATAAATCTGTCACGCTCTTCCAGCTAAGATTGAACTTGGCAATCTCGCCCTCTCTCGCTCTCTCTCTCTCTCTCTCTCTCTCTCTCTCGCATCTCTTCACTTGTGAGTCATCCGGTCGTAATCGCTCTCTAGTCTTACTTATCACTAAATTATGATTCAGTGTAGATTTAATTGGGAAATATAAGGTTTACCTAAATTTTTTAGACTTTGATCTCTGACGTGATCTGCTATATGATTCTCGTGGATTCTTCCACTTAATATTCTAAATTTGTTTAAATATATACAGACATACAGACATACAGACAAACAGACCGACAGACATACAGACATACAGACAGACATGCAGACATACATACATACATACACATATAAACACATGCATGCATACATACATACGTAAACACGTGCGAACTTACATACATACATACACATACACACGTACTGTAACGCCGTATTTTTTTGGCGTTACATGTTACTTAAATCATATATAATTTTTATAAAATCAAGAGGCTCCGGGCTCGAATGTGAATACTGGATAACTTAAGTTGACAGGTTGGGTGTTTGTACCCGAATGACCTGTCAACTAAAACAATTCAATTTTCTTTAAATTCTTTTCAGCTTACCTTACACGTCGGGCATATTGTGCCCTGACGACCTGTCACTGTAGGTTGTAATCACTTTAAATGTTGATTCTTTTTTGAGGTTAGGTCTCTTGGTCGCGACCATACACCATCCAGGGTCAAAAATGCTTTAACTAGTCCACACCACTGACTCACTTTTATTATTTTCCTGAACTATCAAATGGAGATGAGAGTCTCAGACTATCATCAAATCCGATGGCCAGGTATCTAGCAGCCACAATCATGATCCATTACTCGCGGACGTCGTACAGCGAGCTGCTGCTGGGAGCCGCACACTTATTCGTAGTTGGAAGATCTCACCCATGCATACACCATGGACGTGACTTCCGTGGTGTTCAAGAACGTGGGTGAGAGATCAAGAATCGATCCTGGATTCGAATGCACAGGCGTGCGAGCTGTCACTGACAGAAGCAGACCACATGCGGTAGTCTCTGCTAAAGTAGGGCCCGATGTTTCTACTCCACGGGAATTGTACCGACTACCAGTTTTAAATTTTTATCCAGTATCATTCGCAGAATGGTGAGTTAGGTCTGATAGAGAATGCGCCGTGTGCTACATTAGAAACGGAGAGCGGATGCACGAGTGGCGTGGCAGAAGGCGCCATTTTAGTTTGCAGCTTCTTAATGACAAGTACCGAGCAATATTTTCAACCCTTAAACGAACTTTGCTTGTAACCGACATGCATTCATGTGGCCGAGGTTGCTGGCGCGGTGGTAGTCACGCCTATTCACGTAACTAGCTCTCCGTGGTTATAATCTTTTAAATTATAATTTATCTAATTGCTACGCTCTTCCCGCGGAGGTTGCGTTTTGCAACCTTACTCTCTGATCACTAACGAGTCATCTAGTCGTGGTTTTCCGTCAATTAGCTATTCTTTCCGTAAATGTATAGTCAGTGCGTGTGATTTTTAATTTTTACAAACGAAAGTAAAATCGTCTCTGGCATAGTGTAAAACGACCAGAGTTGGCGTTACCTTGATGCCACGTTGTCGTAAATTCTCTCCGTTTAATTGCTAAATTACATTGTTTAAGCTGGAGGGGTGTCTTCTTACCCCTATGATTTGTGTTTAAATATAATTGATTATTGAGATGTGTAGCGTTCTCACTTGTTGTTGCTTCTTACACACAACTTTCCGCAGTCTGAGTCTGGCCGTGGCCAATTAGGTTCAATTAAAATATATAAATCGAGTTTGTTCTTTAGATCCTACTATCAAATAATTAACTTCTCTATTTGGTACCTTTGGGAGGACCAAAAGTACCTGGCGTTCGAAAAAATTATGTTATTATGTTTTTGATTTTGTTTTTGTTATTATGTTTTTGTGTAGAATCATCTTAAACAATCCTTTTTGTGAAAAGATAAATCTTAAAATTTAATTAATTCAAAAATTACATATGGCTGGGAAAAATCTAGTCCTAATACGTACATACATAGATATATAAATTCATACAAACATACATACATACATACATATATACACACACACACACACACATAT
>JBAGKK010498979.1:0-14987 GCA_037177015.1 Euceroptres primus | reverse complement strand
ATTTTGACCTCAGATTCGGATTCAGCGTCTCAAAATACATAGGAATACATGTGTCTCATCAAAAGTACCAGACTTTTTTTATGTGGTTGTGTTATTATAATTTAAAATTATAACTACTTTTTTCGGAGGACAAAAACCTATGTTCTAACCTTTAACAAAACCTATGACAGAACCTAGGGCCAACCACGTTCCGTTGCCTAACCATCTTAACCAAGTTAGGCAAAAGAACCAGGTTGTGTTGGAAACGGTGCTATGCGGGCCCAAGTTCAAGGGAATCTGCTTGTGGATGATCCCAGCTACATCATGGTGTCTGCGAGTATTCTCTCTGCGTGATAACTTCTACATTCATCAATGAAGTGCTCGAAGGATATGCTTTTGGTAATTCCTGGTGCCAATTACCTTATCCTGGATGGCCACGACAAATCCTTCCGTTCAACGCTAACCAGAACTGCAGTACACTGAATTGAATCAGGCGTGGACAGATCTTGTATGTCCTGAGGATCTCAAGCCATTAATCATAGGGTATCGAGTAACACTGTGTACTTCAGCCAGCTAAACGTTTAAAAATATTTGTATTAAAAATTTCGTGCTATTTTGGTTCCTTTTGTCATAACACTTTTATTAATAACAATACAGAAAAAAATTCTGTATATTTTTTGTGCATAATATATTGCAGTTTATTTAAAAAAGTAAAAACGGGAAAATGTTCAATTTATCATTTTTTTAAATGATAAATTATATAAAAATAATATATTTGTTGTTTTCGAACCTATTCTTCGCGACATATTTTTTTGAAAAAAATTATGGCTCGGCGACGGTAAACATACATCTATCCTTGAAATATTTTTCCGTTTAAACATTTAAACTGTGGTTCAGTTCATACGGTTAAACGGATTCGTTTCCAGGTCAATAATTTATCTAAAATAACTTCACTTGATTCATTTTGTCAGCTGAAAAACTGATTTACGTGAAGTTAGTCAAAATAAATTATTGTGTTTTGACAGCTGACAAAATGTAGGAAGTGAAGTTAGTTTAGCTAAGTTTTTGACTTGGAAACTACGAAGTAGTATAAGGAGGCCGCCCTAGTGTATTCGAAAGTGGCTATGGTTTTCGGACAATAATTAGAAGCTTGTGCATGATCAAAGCATGCGCATAACGTGCAATATGTCAGCTGTTGAATGGTGATTGGTGAAACCAAAAGTGTACCAGAGTCAACTAACTAATGTCCGAAAACCGTTGCCATTTTTTCCCTAGCTCTCACGGCAGTTCGGTCTCCTTTATACATTTCTACATTTTAAACGTTTAAACGAAAAACACATTCCAAAGATAGGTGTATTGTTTATCGTTTGTTTATCAATTCGTAACTCATATACTATATGTGCCCCTTTTTTGCCATTAGGTGTCAATTAGAAATCAGGTGATATACTCTTCTTCGAACTACTCCGAACTACCATACTCTCACTCTTCATTTCGGAAGTCAACTAGAATAATAATTGCACTAGCTGCTAATGGAAAGGCTGGGCGGATTCAGCGGCTGATCTGCTTTTAAAAAGGCATTAAACTCAGTACATTCTGCAGTCCTCATGTGAGAATAATATCTTATAATTAATGGCAGCCCGTGGCTGGTGAGTATCTAACAGACTTGGTATGATGATTCGTGAAATAGGATTGAAAAATCTCAACCCTTTTGCGCGGTCACGTGACCTGGCAGCTAGCTAGGCGATGTACGCAATAGGCACGCGACCTCTAGCTTCTGTTTTAGATTCGCGTATCAAATCCTAAAACTGAACCTCTGTCCTATCAATTTTTCTCTCTTGTGGCTTCTACTTTTTTCTGGATAACTCCCTTTAATATTTTTGTCAGAATCAATATTGCGGCTGCGCTTTTTATAATACTGTTGTGATTTGTTTAGCATCATTTCTAATTTTTTGTACCTTTGGGACTTGATGCTTTTATATCTCCTTTTATGAAAATTATGGATTCTTTTGTTTTAATAAAGAGGAGGACACACATTAACAGAATTCTAAAGCTTTTATCTTGTTCGTGTAATCCAACTTTTAAAAGTAATTTAATACTTCCGCGATGCGAAAGTTTTGAAAATTATGAACCTAATGCGTAAAACTTCGTGTACCACACAATGGGTACTGCTAAGCAATAATTGTTGATTGTTTTAACAAATCTAATAATCAAGCGGCTAATTTAGTCGTTTTTCAATATAGAAAAGAGTGGGCATCAGTGGTTCAGTGCTAACAGTGGGTTCTTTTTTCCGATTATCTGAATGATTTAAGTAATATGTACGGAAATTTAAAATTCAATAACATTCATATCAACACAGTATGTAAAAAAAATTTGTCCCCCTATGATCATCATCAAAATAATAAAATGGAAAAAAATGGTTTTTGAGCTGATGTAGATAAAATTTACCTCGATTTTAAATATTATTTTAACGCAAATGGAAGGTAATAAAAACGTTCTTATTCACAGTAAATATTGATATAGGTCGTTGTTATAACTGGGTTTTTCGGATCAGCCAGCAGTGGGTCGAGTAAGATTCCGTAAAGTAGGTTGGTAGCCCTGATTAAAATGCATCGTCTGCTGGGCGCAAGCGCATTTCACTTTCTAATCTGGACCAAAATAATGATTATACAGAATACTATTAAGGTTATTAGCCAGCTGAATGTTTCTGTACATTATTTTAAGAATATGCATTGTTAAATTTTGATTCGGTAGAGTTATAAAAGTATTATAAAAATGCAACACAACAAAAGTGCTGAAAATTCTAAAAGTAAGGTTATGTCAATGTGTCAGGAGTGCCAGTCTCTGTGGTATTTTTTTGGTAGAGGAAAGTTAGAGTGGCAATCACGTGCGTTATTGTACAACATTGCCAAATAAATCGACTGTTAACAGATTTTTTCTTTCTATATAGTAAAAAGTAACTTCCCTAATATCACGGAACCTTCCAGGTACGTGGTTCTGGGGAGTTCGGAACGTTCCCAGGAAACATTAAGGTAACGTTTATATATTATAATTTTTATAAGAAATTGCTCAAAGCTGCGCAGTAGTTTTCTATGTCCTCTATAGCTGTGCAGTACTTTTTTACGGTTATGAATAACACTATTCTGCAGTTATATGAGTTTTATACATTATTGTGTAAAAAATAAAGTTCCCTTATCACCTCCCCTGATAAAAAATAATGTTACATTAACGTTCCTTGGGAAAGTTCCGGACGGGCGGACATTTGGAACGTTCCTTCAACATTTCAGGAACATTCCGCTGGAACGTTCGGAACGTCCCAGTACCACGTTCCAGGAACTTTCTCCGGACGTTCCGTGCTATTAAGGTCAGCTTACAGTTTATTAGAGCAGATGTACTGGAAAAATTATATACTCATTAAAAAATGTATTAAAAATAATTGGAAAGTATTTACAAGATATCTCGTAAATCCCGTTATGCATAAATTTCGATTTGAAAAGATTTCATAATTATTTTCAATTCATGAAATCGAATTAAATTACCACTAAGAGCTAATTTTGAAAAAGCTCGCAAAAATCTAATAAAGATGGTAGACTGCTCTTTTAGTTGTGTCGTTACATTCTGCATATTTGTGCTCGGGAGATGGAAGGTTCTCGAGGAACCTTCTGGCAAGTCGGAAAATATAAGAAGCCCGGAGGATCTTCTGGAAAGCAAGATGGGACTTGGAATATTCTTTCGAATCTTCCGGAAAGACTTAGGAGATAGTAGATGACCGAAGGATCTTCTGGTAGGCAAGATGGGACCTGGAAGATTCTTTCAAATCTTCCAGACATATTTAGGAGTATAAGATACCTGGAGGATCTTCTGGAAATCAAGATGGGACTTGAAAGTTTTCGAGGGTAGAGAAAAACTCGGATCGGTTTTTACTAAGTCTTTATCTTCATGATTTACAAGGCTGAGACCGTAGTTGGGTGTAGTGGCGAGGCTGGAAGCCCGCGACGAACTGTCCTCCCATTATTCTCCGTTGCAAGGAGCTCGTTCTTTTAACAGCCTCTCGCCCCCATGACGAGTTCGTAGTAGGGGTTGTCTTCCCTCCAGTTTTCCCTAAGATGCTGGGCCTTGCTAAAAGCTTCTAGAAGGTTCTTTCATCATAGGAGAAACTTGGATTAGGCTTGTCTTCCCATAGTACCGCAGGCCACTAGAGCGAGAGAGAGAGACTTACTCCACACACCATAGTGTGTGCGGGTGAGATGGTGAGAGCAAGAGCGGCCAGCGAGTCTCGTTAATCGTCCATATTTGCAAGCACGTAGGCCCTTCTGCTCTCACTGGCCCTGGTACGATGCAAGTTTGAACGTGCTTCTTGCACCAAACTAGAAATCTACAAGAAAAACGTAGTGGAAAAGCGATAATATTTAGAAAATGCTGATACACTCTCGCGACATGTTTAGCAAAGAGCAGGCTTTAAGTGTTTTCGAGGTGTTAAATCAGTTATCTTGGATGAAATTCATCAATTCTAAACGTCGGATTGAATAAAGAAATTCCGAGTAGAGATCAGCAGATTCAGAGACATTTCTCTTACTTCTTTTCAATTCTTCTTAATTCTTGGTATACGTTGATGGGTAATTTTCTACGACCCTGAATCTACTGTTTGCAGCCAACTCCAGATATGAGACAAATTACTTACTACATCTTACTTCTTTTCAATTCTTCTTAATTCTTGGTATACGTTGATGGGTAATTTTCTACGACCCTGAATCTACTGTTTGCAGCCAACTCCAGATATGAGACAAATTTTTTAAATCGTAAAAACGTTAATTATTAGTTATCAACTAAGAACATCGAGTGGATCGTATTTGTATCATGAAATTGAATGCATTACCTTCATATAGACGTATATAAGTCAATCTAATTCGTAAAAATTGCTTTTAATAATGAGTTTGAAATTTTTCTGATAAACTTTACCCCCTCCCCCTCCCCTCTCGCCCTCTCTCTCTCTCTCTGTGTGCGCGCGCGCGTGTGTGTGTGTGGGTGTGTGCGATGCGATTTAATGATGGGTACTCTTCAGAATTTCGCAAGCAACAAATTTCAAAAGATTTCACGCCATTAAGTTTCTTTATTTGTTGATAATTATAAAAACAGCATATTATATCTGGATACGCTAAATTATATTCAAAGCGTGTTTCTCACTTTTTGTCTCTCCTACACAATAAGTCCAATTTACGCAAAAAATACTGATGAAACAATACTAAATGTTGTTTTTATGAAATGATATTGAAAGTCTATAGTCTGCTTAACACTTTTCTGTATGGCTTCCTTATCCCTGTTTTATTAGCTTAAATTCTATTTAAATTCAGAAATGTGCGAAAAATAAACTGTAAACGTAATTGAATGCCTCCCCACCAATCCATGCTGCACGACTGAAAATTTCATTATTAAAAAAAAAGCGATCCGCAATATTGTCTCCGTATGATCTAGAAACGAAAAAGTACGAAAAAAAATTGATTATTGCGCTTTTAATCTGCAAGTTTAACAATTTTTCATTACCAAAATTGTCGACTCCACAGTAATTTCACGTTTCAAGCATCTTGAATATGGTTATAGAAGAAAATTTTTAAAAATAATAATCGTTCATTGTCTGTCAATATTTTAACCTGTCAATTAGTTTTTGCAACAAGTTTCTTAACTCTGGTAAATATTGTAGAATTATTGAAGATCGAAAATCGCTAGAAAGGCGATTTATCACAATGTTCTACAATTTCATCTTTTGCTCTATAGGTATTAGGTATCATGTTTTAATAAAATAAATTATTTGAATCTATTTTAATTCCCAATTCAGTTTATCATAGCCGCAGCAGGTGATCACAAATCACTTGTTTTTAACCTGCTATCTTTCAATTTACATGGGTTAGTGTTCGTCAGGAATGTCAGGATCTGCTAGTATTCTTCCGATTTTAATGAAAATTGGTAAAATTATAGTGCTATGTAAGAGACATTTGAGGCCCAAAGGATTTTTGAAATTTTTCAAGATTACGGGAGATACACCATACTGAATTTTAGGGTTGGATTTTTTTGAATTATCGATATTCCTGGAATCGATAATTGGATTTGGATGAAACTTGGAGGCATTTGAGGTGAAATTATGAATTTTGAGAAAGTAATACTCTAAAAGAAAAGTTCCAAAATTTTGCCCGAAAATTTTTTTTTTAAATTTGAATTATTTTCTATTCACCCTTTCATTTAGAAAAAAAATTCATGTTGACTATTTTGGTTCCGAAGATAACGTTATTTCAGTGAGACCGTGCGCTACGCTGAGTTCTCAGTGTCGCGACTTGCTAACCAGTAGAACCAGCAACTTTTTTTTATCTTCATGTAAAAATGTTTCCTATGCTCAGTATGACTTGGGTTTTATGTGCAGGGGTGTGTTTAATAAAAAAATTGTTGACTAGTAAAACTAATTGTTTTGAAAAAATGTTATTAACAAATACTCAACATTATGGATTGTTCACTTGTAAAGGATATTTCGGCAATCAAATTACTTGCTTTTATCAGCAAAGTGATACTTAATCATGAAACATTATCTCCCGAAATTATTGATTAATTTTATAAACAAATTGTATAAACAAATGGACACTGTTGACATTTTTAATCTAAAAGAAATAATGTTGTCTATTATTTGTTCTTAAATTATGTTGCCAGTGAAGTTTAGTGTTGAAAATATAATATTCGATATTATTTATTAAGCTTATAGACAAATTATATATACGTATGGTCATTCTAGACATTTATTAGAATCAATAATGTCAGGAGATAAATTTTCATGATCAAGTATCACTTTGCTGACAAAAGTAAGTAAGTTGATTGCCGAAATATACTTTACAAATGATCAATCCATAGTGTTAAGTGTTTGTTAATAGATTTTGTTTATAACAGTTAGTTTTACAAGTCAACAATTTTTTTTATTTAAAACACCCCTGCACATAAGACCCAAGCCAAACTGAGCATATGAAACATTTGTACAAGAAGATAAAAAGTTTCTGGTTTTACAGTTCGGTTGTCGTGTCACTGAGAATGCAGCGCAGTGCACGCTCTCAGTGAAATGACGTTATCTTTGGAACCAGAAGAGTATCAATGAAGCTTTTTCTGAATGAAAGGCGAATTCACAAGGAATCTTTATATCCTGATTCGAAAAAATACACAGGCACACGAAAAGAAAAGGTCTTGTCCACCAGACCAGACAAACATTTATATACGTTTTTGGGGTCGCTGAATCCGAATCTGGTGTTAGATATGCGCCATCACGTCTGGTTTTTGAGAAAATTAGCCTTTTTGGCCATTTTTTAAAAATAACATAGGGTGCAAATGTAACGTTCTAGACGCTTCTAGTATGATACCAATTAAAGTATGAACCTTGTATTTTGAGGTGGTTATATTGAAAAAATTATTTCCATCGCCTATCTTGAGTGGTAACAGGTTATTGCTGCGCGCCTGCCCGCTCACCACTTTTTATCACCCAGTCAGCGTGGTGAGCGAGCGCGTTAGCAGCAAAAACCTATTACTGCTCAAGGTGGGCGACGAAAATAATTTTTTCAATATAATCACCTCAAAATACAAGGTTCATTATTTAATTAGAACCATACTAGAAGCTTCTAGAACGTCAGATTCGCACCCTATGTTCTTATTAAAAAATGGCCAAAAAGGATAATTTCCCTAAAAGCCAGACGTGATGGAGCAAATCTAACACCTGATTCGGATTCAGCGACCCCAAACGCGTATAGAAATGTTTGTCTCGTCTGGTGGACAAGACCTTTTTTCATGTGCCTGTGATATTGAAAGGGGGGTAGTAGTCGAAAAATTAATTCAAAATATTTTTTTTACTTTTTTTCGGGCAAAATTTTGGAATTTTTCTTTTAGAGTATTATTTTCTCAAAATCCATAATTTTCCCTCTAATACCTCAAAGCTTCATCCAAATTCAATTATCGGTTCCAGAAATATTGATAATTCAAAAAAATCCAACCTCCAACTTCAATATGGCGTAACTTCCTTAATTTTCAAAATTTTCAAAAAAACTTTAATCTTCAGATATATCTTATATAGGACTATAATTTCGTCTAGTTTCATTAAAATCGGAAGACCTCTTGCAGATCCTGATATTCCTGACGAATACTGACCCATGTCTTTTTAAATATTTATACTAATAACTGGCATGGAATTTAACGTTGTTTAGAGTTATAGGTTCAGAACGCCCATCTTTATTGTCCATGACCTACGATCCTTTGATTTTCTGGTTTTTTTTTCTAAATAAGATGAAATCTGCGTATCCTAGTGCATGTGCTTAATGTTGTGGTTAAAACTTAATGTCCTTTGCCACTTTTCGAATGGAAATCGTTGAAAACCTGATCCTCGAACGGAATTGAAAGTGAACGGCGGACAATGGCTTGAAATAAGAAATAAGGGAAAGAGAGAAATTATATGAAGATGTTAAGGAACGTTAAAGGGCTTGTGCAGGAAGCGAGATAGAAAAGAAAAATAGAAAAAGGAAATAGAAAAAGAGGGATAAAAAGCAACCATGTAGTATCGTTAATTCTTTCACTAAGTCTTTCCTCTCTTTTTTTCTACCCTCTTTCACTATGATGTCACTGCGTCCAGCCAGACTCAGAATCCCTAATGGCCTCGTAAAAGATAACGACAATGTTCTCTTACGATTTTCCACTCCTTTCCTCTCTGCAGCCCATGTCTGCATTCATCCACTCTTTCTTCGCGATTCAAACGAATACGCTGCGAATTATTGTCGCGCACACGGAATTAAATTTCAACGGTGACATTAATGCCGTGGCTGAAGAGAGAATAAAAAAGTTTTCGCTGTGGCGGCAAGTTTCAATTTCCATTTGTTACATATATGCAACCAATTTTTATTCTCATCCTGCACTTCGACGTTTGTGGGGAACGCTTTTCGCGCAGTTCTTTCAGTTTAAAATCTGTAATACGTAATGCATTTGACAAATGAATAATTAATAACACTCAACAATTGAAGAAATTTAATGACTTTACAATGTTTATTTTGAATTTTTATGTAGTTCGAAAATTCTTATTTTATCGAGTGAAGTCGGCGATATGAAAGTTTGTAATCGGATATTTTTATTGATCTTAAATTGAAACCAAAATAGTCGAAAGTCACCTTTTGGGGAGCTAATCAACATAAATAACAAATTCCGCGGGCGCCAGGCCTACCTAAGGTCACTCCAATAAAAGAAATCTGCCTGGCCCCCGTCGGGGGCGCGGGCACATTCTCGTCGCACGCGGGGCTCACTTCGCTCGCTAGTTTGAGCACGCCTAGGGCGCGCGGGATGCTCGTCACTTGAGGTCAACTTCACAATATGTAACGTAGTATTTAAAAAATAAGTAGATAGGCAGGGGAGTTTCTAGCTCAAGATTCCTACCTTACCAGGACGGGTTCATGTTCGTGCTAAGTTCTAGAATGTTTTCGAAGGTATGACATTATCATCAGAATATTCGCAAGGTTATAATTTGGCGTAAACTAGGTGAAATTTCATTATGATGGTAAATAATATTTTGCATAAACAATTTCGGGGTCACCCTTGCGATATCTATTGGAAGGTTCTCGAAGGTGTGACTTCATCGCCAGAATATTCTCAAGGTTAATTTGGCGTAAACAAGGTGAAATTCCTCACATTACATTAATAGTAAATAATATTTTACATAAACAATGAAGATAATTAATACGCAAATTGTAAATTGATATGGGTTCTAAAGCTACTGCATAATATATTTTATAAAAAAACAAGGATGATTTATTGCCTCATGTCTAAATAATATTTTTTAATACGCAATTCACCCAGAAGTCAAAGAAACATTCTTTTATTGTTTAGCACCTTCTAGAACTTTAAGGCAAAGAGGGTATATATATATATATATATATATAATTATTATTATTATGGTTCCTATAAAAGGCGTGCTTTGCAATTATTTTTTCAGGTGTCTTCAAGTATCCAAAATGAACAAGTAAGCATCCGACTAAACCAGAGTTGTGTTAGATCTCAAATTTTTTCATTTTTTTATACAAACAATGCCTGTATTTGTAGACGAATATGTTGCAACAGCTTTATACATGACATATTGTCGACAGTTTATTAAAGAACCAGATATTTCAGATATTGCAGTGAAAGAATTTTTTGAAAATACATGTGAAGTATTGAAAACTACGAAAGCTTCTTTTGTATTCTCAAGACGCAGACGGTACTCATCTCATTCTTCAAATCGACAGAATTAAGTACCATTGGGACGCAATATCTTATCTTAAAATTGAAACAGATGATGGAGAAGAAGAAAAAGAAGAAGAAGAGGGAGGAGGAAAAGAAGAAGGAGAAGAAAACGAGGACTAATTAAAGACGAAGATTATATATCATGAGCATTATTTCTTAAGGCAGTATTTTACTTTGAGCGCTCGAAAAAAAGCGGCTTTAGTAAATTTTTTTTGAGATTATTAATAATGATATCGATGTAGAGTTTGTTAGGCTTAATAAATACACTCTTGAAATACATTTAAAAATTTTTTTTCACTTTTTCGTTTTTTTTTGTTTTTTTGCCGCCATTTTGTTATTTTTGTCTGTATATTAGAAATCCTAGTTCAGCCGGTTGCTGGAGTCATACTGAATCTAAAACTGTTTAATTTTTTTGTTTCTGACTGCCTATTCTCAAGAGTTTTACAACAGCGCGGACCTACCTACTTTTTGAGGAGTTGACTTTGACTGACGTTTTCATGTATTGAAAGTGCGTAAAATAAGTAAAAAAATTTTTTTAAGGTATTTCAAGAGTGTATTTATTAAGTCTAACAAACTGTACATCAATATCATTATTAATAATCTCAGAAAAAATTCACAAAAATAGCTTTTTTTCAAGCGTTCAAAGTAGAATACTGCCTTAAGTGTACTCACCCGGGAAAATAAATTTCTCCGATCGGGCTCAAATTGACAAAAAGTTTAGTCCTATTAGATGGCACTTAAAAAAAAGAAGAAAAGATTGATCAGTTTGGTCAAAAACTCGCCGAAGTAGAGAAGGTGAAATTTTTTTACTTTGCGCAAAAAGCATCGATTGCGGATATAAATATCTTTTTATGTATAGCATATAAAATTTTTGACCCAAACGTTTTCGATAGATTATTTCGCAATCTTTGGAATGACAAAAAATTTTGAAAAATTCAAAATTTAGCCATCAATTTTGAAAATCAAAAATATGTTTGATTTTTTCTAAAGTTCGACCCTTTTTTATCTTTTTTCCTAACTAAAACTAAAGCTTGAGATGTTTACTTTCAGATCCTTGTATAGCAAAATGTCGTTTTTGGTTGTTTTTGAAAAAATGAATTTTAAGTAAACAGGTAAATTCAAAAAAAGTTTCCTGTGCGCGAAAAAAATTCGGAAAATTTTTTGCATGTACAGTTTTTGATAAGAAACAATATTCTGAAAACGGAAATTCAAAAAAAAAGTTTTTATTGATTTTAGAATATGTTGAAAATTTAGAAATGAAATTTTTTGAATTTGGTTAATTGCGCATTTCAATGTGCAATTTACATGTAATGTACATAATATAATAAGTATAAATTTTATTTGAACATTAAAAATGCGCAATTAATAAAATTAAAGAATTTCATTTTTGAAAATTTTTAAAAATTCTAGAATCAACAAAAATTTTTGTTTTAAATTTCTGTTTTTAGAATATTGTTTCTTATTAAAATTTTTTTGAATTTACCAGGTTACTTAAAATTCAATTTTTCAAAAACAACAGCAGCGACATTTTGCTTTTTAAGGATCTAAAAGTAAGCATTTCAAGACTTGTTTTCAGTTATAAAAAAAGAAAAAAAATTGGTCGAACTTAAAAAAAGAATCAAAATGTTTTTGATTTTCAAAAATGATGGCTAAATTTTAAATTTCTCAAAATTTTTTTGATTTCATTCGAAAGATTGGGAAAAAACTATCGAAAATGTTTGGGTCAAAATTTTTTATATGCCGACATAAAAAGATATATAATATCCGAAATAGAGGCTCTTGCCGTAAAGTACAAAAATTTCACCTCCTCTACTTCGGCGAGTTTTTGACCAAACTGATCAATCTTTATTTTTTGAAGTGCCATCTAATAGGAATAAACTTTTTGTAAATTTGAGCCCAATCTGAGAAATTCATTTTTTGGGGTGGTTACACTTGAGAAATAATGCCCCATTATTGCTTCATATAATGCAATATTTCACAATAAAATTCCTGAAGCTATTAGTGGGGATAAGGGCCTATATATAAGGAGGTCAGTTCTTCTGTTTTATCAGTCTATTGGCAAAAACGAAAGAGGTGAAGAAAAACAGTACGAGCTAAAAAGTCGTTTAAGTTCATTTCTGAAAAACTTCTAAGAACTGAAACAAATGATACAGGTGCGATTGGATACTCAACATCTTACACGAAAATTTAATACGGTGATTCTTGAAGACGTGAAGCACTGAAGATAGATTTCTCAAAATTAAATAAATCTGGGCTTAATGAAGATTTCCTTTTAACGAAGAAGCTGAGAGAAATGGTTGTAACTATGGATTATCAAATCACCGATATTAAGAAAGCAAAGGCAATATGTGGGTACAAAATATTCGTTATTGTCGACAATATGTTTTCTGTTTTCCTACCTCACAGGATGGCTAAACTCCTCAATGACGATGAAAATTTCTTTTTGGAATTTAAAAAGGGCTGCAATGAAAGCGACACCTGTATGCAGTATTTGGGAGGAGCGAACAATTTAATTAAGTTTCACAGTGACATATATAAGTGTGAAATTGACAATTAACTCTCAGTGTCTGAACATCTTCAGAGCGATCAAAATGCCTTATATACCTCGAAATCAGATGCTGCATTCCACCACATATAATCTGAATTCGTCGTGTACAAAAAAAATTAGTGTTAGTGCTGAAATCCAAAACAATGGGACTTTACCATTTGACAGTTAAACTGGTAGCGAGTCATTCACATGCGAGCATATGCTTAAAACCTGAAGAGTTGAAATTATTCAAAAGTTATTTCAACATCATTTCATTGCACTTTGATGGTTAAGAAAAACAACAATGGACTGTGGAAATTTCCATGTACATTTAACTGTATCTTACGGCGATTATAGTGGCTTTGGAACAAACTCAAGAACCAGAAAACCGGAAATATTATCCATTTATATTCCAAGACACAACTTTCTCAGTTCTCCAGGAAGCCAGTCTTTGCATCGACCAGCATCTTCTAGAGCAGAGTGTCATTCCATTTCAACGTGCTAAAGAAGTCACTAATGAAACTATTGCTGAAAATGTATAGTCTAATTACCTCATATGAAAAGAGTTCAATTATATATCAAAAAAAATTATTCCGTATTAAAGAATAAAGCTTAAAGAACACTTATGTTAAATTATATTCAAGCCTCGTCTTCGAGATTTAAAACTTGTAGTAGTCTGCTTCGCAGCCAAGTTCAATCACATGTGAAAAAGTGTACCCCCCATACCGCGATCTTCATTGTTTTTTTTTGTGCTCGAGTGGATAACATCGCAAGTCACAGTTTTAGTCAATTTTTCAGTTTTTGACGAAATATTTTCATCTGAATTGGGAAAACATAAGAAAAGTAGTCATAATTATGACAGCGACGATGACAGAGAAGCCATTTTACAGAAAATTAAAAAATTAACCGAAAAAATCCAACGGTTTTTGGACAAAGATTTTCAAAGTAATGAAAATCGATCTCCTAATGGATCAGAGGCATTAGAGAAAGGTGGCAACATCGAAAATGAGAAGAGTAAGGAGAAAGTTTCAGAGACGCATGGTGCAACTGCGCAAGACGCATCTGTGCTAGAAACAAAATTTGGCAGGAGAAATTTCAGTAGAGAAAGAAGTTTCAGACTCTCTTTTGGAAAATAAAATCCCAAAAGAGTCAAGCCTTGAGCCCGAAGTCCTTGAGATTTTGGGTGCAGATCCTTTAAACCCAAAAAGTGTCGAAGTTGTTATCCAGGAGAAATTGTCGGCTCGTTAGAGTCATTGGCTTTTGTCCCATTTGGAGAAAGATGAAATGCAGAAACTGTTGGATCAGTACCCTCGAGAATCCACCAAATGTCTTTTTGAAGCACCAAAATTAAATCCAGAAATTGTAGCCATGTCTACTGAAGCATTGGTCCAAAGGGACAAGAAATTTATAACAGCTCAGAACATGGCAGGTTCTGCTCTGGTGGGCTTAGGGGCAGCAATTTCATGTCTGCTATCAGACGAAGAAATTGATAAGCTAGATCTCCTGCGCAGATTGTGCGCTTCTGTAAAACTAATGACTCAAGTTCATCAGAGATTTTCTGCTACAAGAAGGGCTTTTGTGTCTCTCAGTTTAAATAAACAGGTTCGTGATGCCTTAGAGAGCACAACTTCAGATAAATTTTTATATGGCTCTAATCTCTTAGAGAAAGTCAAAGAGGTTAAAACTATGGAGAAACTTAGACAATATCTTAAAGTTCCTACAGCTAATAAGCAAAATAAAGCAGGTGCTTTAAACTCGAAGGTCCTGTTTGTCAAATTCAAGAAGCCATAAACGGCCAACAAATCGCAATATCCAAACAAACCTTTCGGCCAATTTAACAAACAAAACTTCCAGAAGCGCAAGGCTCAGTTTTAAACGCCATCGTCACAGCAGAAACCCACAGAAGAATCGAAGAAGTAGAGGTAAGGAACTCTGGTGGACGCTTGAAACACTTCTTTCATGAATGGGAGTCGTTTGTTCTGATTTTTTCTACTAGAATGCATTAAAGGTTATAAAATAACTTTTGAATCCCCTTCTTTTCAAGTAAACGCTCCTCCAGAACCTTCCTTCTCAGATGCTGATAGCTCTCTTATAGATTATTTATTATTATTTATCGGCATTTGGAATTTGAAAGTTCATTGCCTCATCTACCCGAGACCGCCACGCGTCTCTATCCTGTGCATCATCCATCCACTCATTATAATCA
>JBAGKK010498968.1:0-14988 GCA_037177015.1 Euceroptres primus | reverse complement strand
ATTTAAAATATGTAATTGAGTTAATTTAAATTTTGTTAAATTAAATGGCATTATTGAATTAAAAACGTTAAAAATTAAATAATTTTCAACTGAAAAAACTTAAAATTGTTTGGATGACATTTGAAATCTTCAAAAATTTAACGTCAAATTAATAGTATTAATTTTTAATTATCTTTATATTATTTATACATAATATACAAATTACTAACTAACAGCATTTGCAAAATTTTAGAAATACAAAATTGAAGAGTATGCACCAATTTAATTTTAAAATCTGGTGAATAAATTAAAATTATTATTGATAATAATTATTATTAATTAATTAATATATTATTGATAATTATTATTCAATAGTAAAGCAACTTCACACTGCGATCGGAAAATTATCAATTATTGTGGAGCAACGGAAACTGCGAACGGAAACCCATCATGATTATTATTATGTATATATAAAAACCAATCTCAAAATATAAAATAAAAAAACAAAAGTATCTCTGCGAACCAACTTCATGCTGCGAAGAGAAAGCTGCGAATACTTGTAGATTATTATTAGTAATAATAAAAAACAAAAAGATCTCTGCGAGCCAACTTCATGCTGCGAACACTTGTAGATTATTATTAATAATTTTCAATTTGATAAACACCTTTGTGATTTTTAAACCATTTTAATAACTCAGAAGAAGTCAAACTGATAGCAAGTAGCAAGAACAATTCAAATATTGTCGCGTTTCCAATGAAATTTGTTGACCGGTTTCGCGATCATAGTAAATAGCCTAAAACAAATGAACCCTTGGCACATGTTTTATATAGCGGACGTCCGACCTCTGTCAATTGCAGTTCTGCTTGATTTATTGAAGTCCAGATATTCATTAACTTCCACCAAAGCAAAGTGACTTTAATTGCCAAGAATCTGAACCCCAATCGTAGAATAATTCCTTGTGAAAAGTAATTTACTAGATTTGGCAAATTAAATTTTATTTATTGAGTAAAATATATTGTCATTTTTGATAAATATAAATAATAAGAGAAAATTTATATAAATGATATATAACTTTTGACTAGGAATTCTTGCTGTTTAAAGCTAGTTACAGTAGGGACTAAAACTTGCAAATTATATATACATATATACATAGAAGATACAAACAAAACAACTTACTCTAGTTGAACTTCTCTATCCAACAGACTCATTTAATTGGTATATAACCATTGAAGATATAAACTAATCTCCATAAAACCAAGTTCTAGAATATTTCAAAAATAAGGGGTCTAAAATTACATTAGAAATTTAAAAAATTCATTTTCCTGTATGAAAATGAATCAAAGGGATCGGCATTTTTTATTTGCTTTGAGAGACTACTAAAATAACTGTTTGAAACTGTTTAATTTTATAAGCTAGCCAATAGTATAATTTTAATTGTATATAATCAATATCTCGCTCGTAGCCAAGGTTTGGAAATACGATCGCATCAAGGAAACTCGATAAGATGTTCATGACTCCATCTCTTCATCGCTCTAACGAAACTGGTCAATGATGGAGAGAAACAAGGTGCTTGGTTGGTTTCTCAAGCACGTAGTATGCGGCCTTAGGGCCTGATATACTCGCGTCACGCATTTGAGTATTTTTGCACGAGTGAGTCTTTTCCTTTTCACGTCCTCCTTGCCCTTTTTTCTGTGTAAAATCATCCTTCGCTGAGCTTACAACGCAAGTCATATTTACCCCTTATTTTATGCTCAAGGAGTCCTGGCTCCCGGCGTCAAGCACAGTTCTAAATTACGAGACGAATCCACTCACTGAAAACGAATTTCGAGTTTAAAACTAGCCATCTTTTAAAAACTTTCCCTTTATGTCATTTCATCTTTACCCCCATCAGCCAACTTGAAATTTTCCTCTGGTGTAGACGCTCATTTAACTTGAGATACCTGCAAAGTCCGAGTAACAATCTTAAGGTCTTGGGAAAGACTGCTGGATTATTTTCTACAAAAGAAATTAAAACTATGGAGAAAGTAGAGCGTTAAGAGTTAAGAGTATTTTAGAAGTTTGGTTGCACTCGAGACATTTTGATAAGAGATCAGATTTTTGGTGAGAAACTGAGGCTAATTTTAGCCTCTGTTATCTACAAGTTTCAGTTCGAAAAGCTCCATAACTTTGATTTAAATATTATATTTTCTTTTATTTTTATTATATTTCCTTTTTTATTAAATTTCTATACTTTAGGCTTTAATAAAAAAGATTTTAATAGCCTCTTTATCACTATTA
The DNA here is from genome assembly GCA_037177015.1 of Euceroptres primus. Lineage (NCBI taxonomy): Eukaryota > Metazoa > Arthropoda > Insecta > Hymenoptera > Figitidae > Euceroptres > Euceroptres primus. Next base: position 12,731 of record JBAGKK010498968.1, on the reverse strand, counting down.
ACCCTTGTCAGTCCCTTTGAATATCAAGAGTTGGTAAGTAATGAAGAATCAAACAGCCCCTAATAATCATAAATTTATCACTGCCAATTAATAATTTAACTTCCAAAACTGACTTTAATCAAATGCCTTTCCTCACATCCTCCCTCTGATGTTTCTTATCCCAAGTTTCAGAGCCCCCATAATTAATTTCAAATCCTCTCCTTGCAAAGCTCCCTTTTTCCCTTTTTGTTCTCTCTGTTTCAAGTTATGCAAGGAATTCATTACCAAACGAAACGCGTGAACTGGAAAAAGTGAAACACGCCATCCGGGATATTTACCTAAAAACTAAACCATTAGTTACAACTTATTATAATTTCTGCTTTTAAAGTGCTTGATAGCAAGGCGTCCTTTATAAGGGTGCAACACTGGGAAACTAACGGGCGATACAACAAGTTTGACACCCGCATAAAGGGAGTAAGGAACAAAAAATAGAGAGAGAAAGAGAAGACAGAGAAAAGGGGTGCAAGAATGAAAATAAAAGAAAAGAGACTTAAGCGCAGTTGCTCCGTCCAACACTCTTGTGAATTTTCTTGCACTGGGGGCATTAACGTTGAAGAATTGTACTGTTTCTGCTACTGCTTTTCCCGTCATGGTCTTTGCACTTGCGCAAAAAAAGATAAGCAAGGCACAAACAGAGGTTTTTTCCAATGGGTCGCGTGATGCCTTATGCGGAACTCTCTTTATTCTTAGGAAGGAAGTTCTATCTTGTAAAGTTTTATGGAACAAGGGGACGTGCGCGACCAAATAAATTTATCGGGTAATACTTTTCATCGTCTGCTGTATGGTTCAATGGCCATCGGGAAAGAAAAAGTACATCGAGAGGGCAAGGGAACAGGGCGTGTCGAGTCTGGGTTGAGCCAGTCAGACAAATGCGTCTGACTATTGTAGCACTGTTACTACTGAAATTCCTGCACCCTCCACCAATCACCCTATTTTTAATCTCTAAATTTTTAATCAAGAAAAATTCTATTCCATTCAATGCTTACTGATTACACATATTTTTAAAAATATAATATCATGTTCATTAATTTTAGAGTTCAAATATTTAAAAATAAAAATCAAAATCACTTAAAAAGAGGAACTTAAAACTTACTTAATGATTCAAAAATAAATAAATAAATAATTAAATAAAATTAATAATTTTTAGTTGCAGTGTTTCAATTTTAAAAATTTGCATTTACATTTTATGCATCGCACGTCTATTTTAATCTAAATGTGGATAAGATTCAGGTATATAAATGGGTTTATTCGTATTTATGACAGGATAGAAGATAAGTTTTCAACTTTGTGTTCCACATCTGTAAGTCCTTGACAAAGTCTTATTCTTGGTTTCGATAAGTCCTGAATGCCTGTACTCGAAATGCCAGAAAATACGATGGAAGTTAAAGCCTTCTTGAAATAAAGCGCGCTCTCGCGAAGCAATGTGTTTCAATCCAACGTTGCAAGCATAGAACTGAGCGCATAAGCGTGATTTCAATATTTTATGCACCCCAACCAGTCAAGCTCTAGTTTCTCCGATGCATCATTTTCATCCGTTCTTTTTAGACCTACTAGAGCATTGACTTATTTGCAGAAAAATAATGGCGGCTGAAACAACCCATTCAGCTTCATATACATTACTTTACTCCAAACTCGTTCGTTAATTATTATAAAATACATTTTATACTATAAGATACATTTTATATTATAAAATTCATTTTATATTTAAAGTACGTTTTATATTTCAAATTAAATATATAGTTTCTATATTATAAATAAAACATATTCCTTTCCATTAATTTAAATGAATGTGTATTACACTTTTCTTAGGTTATACTCTATCTTACAGGTTTAAGATTGTTATTTCGTGCTTAAAATTGCTCTGTATTTATTTGCAAAATTGAATGGTGTGTAAAAGTATAACTCGTTATAATAGGAAAAGAAAATATCTATAATAATAGATAGGATGTGCAGACTAGGTTAAAATTGGTATTCAAACTCTATTTACCTTACAGGCTCGTGCAATCATGACAACGAAGAATAGATTTTCTTGGAATAAATTACACTCGTTTGAAAAGTGGGAAGCGGGAAGTTTGAAACGATCAATGATGGCGGTCGTGATAACGCTCAGAAAATTATACTTCTTCAGTTTCAACATCAGCTGCCTTCATATGGAAATGTGCATTTTTACGACACACCCGAACGTTTTCACTCATCGTCTTGCGCTACCTGCGCCCAGGGAAATATTTTTAGAGTAGATAATAACAGCAACAGAAGTTTTTTCCTCACCTATAAAAAACTCTTTATTAATAATATATCGAAAAAAGGAAAATCAATTCAACCTACATTTGAAGCTGTTACTTAAATAAAAAATGCAAGTCGATCGAACTTTAAATTGAGATCCGAAATAACTGATTTGATGAACCATCAAATAATTCAAAGTTGTTACCAAAAAGAATTTTTGTGATTTTCTTCATATTGAAAAGATTGTAACAAATATAAATCGAATGAAAGTGTACCTGTTGAAGCAAGGAATACTAACTAATGCTATTAAAACTGGAGTGGAAAGGAAGTAAGTCATAAACCATGTGCAGTTACATTCAAATTACTATGTAATAATCACGCATCCAGCCTCAATTTTTTTCAGAAAAACAACTCAGAAACGTGTGAATTATAAGTACGTGGGTAATAACATATATTTTCAAGATATAGTTACGTATAATTATCAGCTGGAACATTACTCCAGAACATGCTGTAAATGTTGTCTAGTATTAGTTTTCTTTAAGGATTGAGATTTAATTAAATTTGAACAAAGCAATCTTAAACATACTTTACAGGAGAGAAGAGTTATTAAAATTGTTTATTCCGGTTTAATTTAGAACATACTGTAATCAACAAAAATTAATTTTTCCATGTTAAAGAAAAATCTTTAATGAAGAATATATCTAAATTTCAATTTTGTTTAGATCAAATATTTTGTTGGATAACCCACAAGAAAAATATGGTATGCGAATGCCAGGTTTCTCATAGAACCACAGCTATTCTGTCTTACATGTCCGCGAGCCCCCTGCATTTAACCTTCGCAACCTTCGATAGAAGGCGTTACTTCCGCATATATTCCGAGAATATTTTCATGTCAAATTGAGAAAATTTATCTCCATTATGCGATTTTTGCAAATCATCACCAATTATGTCAAATAAGTATGTTCGAAATTGTATTTTAAAAACTTTCATTTTAATTATTTATTTTTTTGAAATTCTAATAGAAACATATCTTCATAAAGCATGTGAACTTGTTGAACAAATAAATAACAGTTGAACAAATAAAAACAAAAACTTTCTTCAAATAAATATTGAAAAATAATAGTCACTACAATTGAAACGAATTTGCATTAAAAAAATGAAATGCAACTAAAATGAATACTAAAATCCCGGATTAAATATTGATTGTAAATTTTTCGTTATTAATGTAAGCTTTGTGCTTCCATGCATTTAAAAACAATATTTGAGCAATTTGATGGAAATCCTACTGTTTGTGTTGCAGATCCCAACGATTATATACAAAATTCACGTTTGATGCAAAGTTTTCGGGCTTAAAATTTTAACCTTTCGTCGCATTGGGTGGAAGCCTTATTTCGAAATTTCACCACGTTCGAAACTGTCATTATTGATGGGCGCATTGAATAAAACCATAATTCAAATTTGTTTCACAATTAAATTGACATCGACCAATACCTTGTTAAAATTATCGACAGGTTCTGCTTTCGTGAAATGCTTGTTACTCGTAATAATCGCGGTGTCATAAACGCAAATGAATTTCAAGATTATTGAAAATTCGCGTATTATGAGTTTATAAATTATAATCTAAATGCATAATGTAAATTATTTGCATTAGCAGTATTTTGAAATGAAGGGTGGCAGTACAGAACTAGATAACCAACAAAATGTGAATTTTTCAGAGGAGCGAAATAACATTCTGTAAAATCGAAATCACCATTTAAAAATTTGAAAAAGTCCACTCCCGAGCTGAATTGTTGTTAAATTGATGCCAAAAAGTTTGACTACAAGAAGTTATCCAGTTTCGAGGAAATAGATTTAGAATTTGACAATATCAAAGTGACATTAGTCTAAAATTCGAGCAACGGATTTTAGGATTCGGCTGCGGATTTCGATTATATCTGCAATTTTAAGTATGCAAAAAAAAATAAAAACTTGCTCCCGAGATATTGAGTTGCTGAATACGGGTACACAAAGCTTGATATAAAAAAGTTAGCCAATTCTGAACATATCAACCGAGAATTTTGAGGGTAAAATTCTTTAGGTTTTCAGAATCTGGTTTAAATAGCGATAAAATCGAATTTTGAATTTTTTACAAAAATAGAAACTCACTCCCGAGATATAAGGTTGCTGAATGAGACTAAAAAATATTTTATTAAGAAAATGATTCTGTTCCGAGAAAATCAAGATTTACTGTGGCAGTATCGCATTGTGACAAATAATTTCTTGCTGAAAGACTGATAAAAAAAAGAAAATTATATATTTTTTATCAATGAACTTTAATAACTTTAAGACATCATACTGTTTAATAAATATTAATTTTAAGATATCATACTGTTTAATAAATATTAATTTTAATTAATATCAAATATTACTGGAAATATCTTGATATCAAGTATTTCTGGAAAATTCAATTTTTCAATTTTTGCAACTAAATAAAAACTTTTTAAATTAATTTCTGCCTGAAAAACTTTCTTTAGGATGCATTTATGCTTGTCAAATTTTCTTAGAATTTTGAAATTAAAATTGTAAAAGTTATTTCTATAAAATATTCGGTAAACTTATGTGCCATATTTGGTACAGTGGGCACTAAAAGGGTTAAAAATAAAATTTCGAAGAAATTCTTTTAGCACATGTTTTTGATTTTTTAAGAATTTTTTATACCAAAACTCCATTTTCCACAAAAATGTTGGTTATCTAGTTCTGTACTGCCACCCCTCAAATGAATTTTCAATCTCTCAATCAGTTTATTTAAGACTAAAATAGAATTAATGGTTCAAATTAGATAAATTTAATTTAATGTTCTATAAGATACAATTTCAACCATTCTTTGTCTGAAAAATCTACAATGAAAGACTTGTTACTAAAAACCTCTGCAGGAGTTAAGCGGTATATTTACACAGTACCTTGCAGTCAAACTTCAAGAACTTTCACCCCGATAAAGCGAGGATATCCTTGGTTCTTTTGTGACTCACTGATCCTCAAGAATTAACGGCTACGTTTCTCCAACAAAGTTATGTAACCCAAGATGAGCATCTTAAAAAAGTAACTCTTTCTTCCACCCTGGATTAAGTCGACCTATTCGCAAAAAACTCCCAGAAAGAGGATATTTCTTTAATCTCAATCTTTCAACGCTAACTTCAGGATCAAGTACTCCAATTTAGACTCAAATTCAAACAATTTTTTTATCCGAAAACACTTCATCAATCAAAATATTAACAATATTTAAACCAATATAGAGAGATCAAGGAATATATTTATTCGTTACTGCACTAACAAAATTCGCAATACTCGACCTTGACAATAAATAGTTGAAGAATCTTTTAAAAATATTCCAAGAACAGGTAAAAGTTAATAAAAATAAGGAAAACATCTGTGATTGTGCGATTTATTTGAAATTGAATTCACAGGTTCAAGATATCCTCTCTTTTAATAAAATTTTGAATTAACAGTTCGATTAATATGACATTTTGTAAAACGTATTGAGCAAAAATAGTGATTATTATTTGTTTATTTTTGCCATTTAGTATATTTCATTTAGATTATTATTATCTGCTATTTGGAAATACTGATGAGAAATCGATATTCAACCATATGAAAATCTTCGTTAGCTTAAAATTACACTGAAAAAAACAGTTTTGAATCAAAGAAATATTTGTTGGAGCAAAGAAATGAATCTAGTGAATACGCCTTAATAAATGTTTCCTTGTCACAAGTAAATGGCGTAATCGTTTCAAAGATAAGAAAGGATTGAATGAAAAAAATATTTATTTCAGTGTGTCAAATATTAATTGATTAGAAGAACGCTGTTATCGATTTAAGGAAAGTAGTGATTTGTTCAAAAAAATTAGGCCGCTAAACTGAAGAACAGTGTTTTCAAATGGAGAAAATATTTACTTGCTACGAGTAAATGTGCAAGGACTAAAGTAAATACTTTTTTTGAGAAAAACGCGTGTTTCTTTGCTTGAAATAAGTACTTCGTAAATTGTAATAAATATTTATTTGAACCAAAAAAACGTCAATTGACGAAAAGAAATATATTTTGAAACAAAATAAATGTTTCGTGGACTAAAAGAAGAATTTATTCGCGTCAAACTTCTGAATATTTAAAGCAAAAAATATCCCACTGATTCTAATAAAAATTTCATTGGCCAAAAAACATATAAGAAGTCCAATAAAGAAGTTTGTACTTCACTCTTACTATTTTTCATATTCACACTATTATTAAAGAAAATAATTTTGATATTATTTAGCAGTTGTTTATTTTAAATTTGCAGTTTGAGACATCGCGTAACCTGAAAATTTTCAAACATTTTTATTTATAATTTTTAAACGCAGTCGTCTAAAGTTTTGAAACTTTCCTAAATTGTGCCCTGATGTGTGTACCTCGTTCAGATAAATTTAGAAAAAATAATTAATCACCGAAAATGTGAAAAATGATAGGGACTTAAAATGGTCAACTTTTTGGCAATCACCCAAATATAAAAATCTCTTTTTAACTTCAAAATGTTGTATAATTTTACTTGTCAATCTTTGCCAAGTTTTTTCATGGTTTGTTCTGAAGAGATTTCTTTCAAAGTTTGGATTACATTTTCCAATTTCCTGCTTTAATAAAATATCGAGATCGTTTTTGAGATGTGTCTAATATAAGGGAAGGATGCCGAGCCGCACAAGGTTACGAAAGGGAGCCTAAAACGAGCAGAACCGATGATGGTAGCAAATATACATAGATATATGTATAATATTCTCCATGTATGCTTGAAGGATAACGGCTTGTAATAAGCGGAAGGTACGGTGCCAACGGCTGAATTGGACGAAGGAGTTTATATGATGGGGATATCCCTGACGTAGTCGTTGGCAGGGATAACATGTCTAGGGAGCGATTCATTACTCTGACATGTCCGTGCTTGTCTCAACACTACTTCTATCTTCTCATCTTGCTACACTCGCTCCTTTCTCTCTCCTGGATCTCACCCTCTCCATCCCATCATCTCCTTCTCTGTCCATAGAGTTTCCAACTCTGGTCTTCCTTCCTTCCCATCCCCATTACCTTGATAACACAGAGGCTACCCTCGATTTCAAGGTTGTAGAACCACGAACTCAGAGTTTTGCACAGTTGCACTTCCTTCATTCAGAATAATCTACTTTTCTAGGATTCAACTATTCCAGGTTTTAACTTTATAGATTTTTTAGGTCTCTTTCTTTCCAGATTAAATATAAGATCGTGAGGCCAAAAATCTTTAGTGTAGAAATATTATTTACACTTAATATTTATTTATCAGATATAGTATGAAAATATTATTATCATAAATATTTAGATCCATATATATTATTAAAAAAAATATTTTCCCTTGAGATTCTGAAATATATTTTTCACCACTACTGGGCTATTTCACGCCCATCAGAGTGTCTGGATGGTATAGGGATATATCTTATCCGACATTTCACTTCCCTTGCTTCTGCCATATCCTCTTTTCGTTCTGAGAAGACCCTTAGTCTGCCTCAAGACTGGACACCATCAGCTAAGTAATAGGAAATAAATTGCTGGACCGCCAGCCTCTTATTTCGCCATATATTTGAAGCCACTTCCTTTCTTACCACGAACGATACTGGACACATCCGATTTCCGCAAGTCTTTCTATTCCCTTGAATTTCTTCTTCTTCTTCGATCCAAGTCATGCAATAAGATTAAGAAATGTTCTAAAAGTCTGACGTTCATTGTTACAAATAGCGATAATCACAAGAAACTAATAATTATTTTACCTAATACTGTCAAACTCTTTTCGATTTTCTCAGATTTAATTATTCAATTAGTTCTAAAGCTGGGTGAAATCTTTTAAGCAAAATGGAGCAAACTTTTAACATATACATATACTTTAACTTTTAACACTTAAGCAAACTTTTACCAAGGATTCATTGAGTTAAATTATTGAATGAAGAGACAGCATGAATTATTTTAAAGCCACTCTAAATCTCCATCCTGAGTAGTTAATTATTAAATAACATAATACATTTACATTTACCATGTACATTTTTTGCAGTATATCTAGTTACTTTTACAAGATCTTAATCCTCGTACTGCTTTATGCAACAGAATGTTTTATGCTTCGAAATAAAAGCAAATCCTTGCAGTGTCTAAATTATTTTTTGAGGTCAGCGAGCTTGTGTGTAATATTTTCAGGTCTTCATGGATGCAGTTGAAACGCAATACGTAAGAGAGGGTTGAATAACGGGACCAGTGGACAAAAGCAGCCACATATTCCACACCCTCCTCCTTTCACCTCGCTCCATAAGCTTTTCACTGTGCAGTAGTGAAATTTTAATAAGCAACTTTATTGGTGTCCTGCATTTCGTCCTGCTTGTTGCCTTCGCAAAAAAAGGGTCGAAAAAATCGTGTCTTTTCTTACGTAATAGTAAATTTAATTAATTTAATTAATCCAAATATCTACCTATTATAATAATTTAGTAGAAACTAAATGAAAGAAAAAATTCATTCTGTTAAAATACTTTCCAAGTGAACTGAAACGTTTTTAATTTGTAAGAAGATTTCATCCTTTGACCAAATAGAGATGAACTTCAGTTGATCGAAACGCCAAAAGCACTCGCTTGGGTTTATCTTGAAATATTTCTGAAGGAATGGAGAGTCAGTGGAAGCGAAGCCAATCTATTGATGTTTACTGCAAATATATTGCATGTACAATAAATAAGCAATAACCCGAGACGAGTGCTGAAAGTGACCAAGGGATTGGAGTCTTTGGATCTTCCTTCAAGTCTGGCATAAGCAGGCATAGAGGTAAGCTGGATACTTTGGATGCTGAATGGCCAGTGTGTGTATTGAACCTGGCACGTAGCCAAGTTCCTCCCTGGATACATACATATTTGTATCAGACGTCCATGTCGTTCTCAAGGCTCTCTTCACTTTCTCTTTTTGTCCTTTTCCCTTCCTATTAAGGGCTCTCTAGTAATGCGTCCACGTACTTTTTTTATTCCGAGAAATGGCCTTCAATTTGGTCCAGCGAAAGAAAATTCCCTTGGATATGTGAAAGCTGATGAATTATTCTTTGTCTCCTAGGGATTCTTTTCGACGTCAATTCCTTTACTATAGCATGCAGTATTTTAAATTACCACATTTTTTTATTATTGCATTGCTTCATAAATTTTACCTCCATGTCTGAATCAGAAGAATTCTACGGAATTTCAATCCAGTTCCAAGAAAAAGAAATATCAGTAAAGCTCGCAATAAATTCCACTACAAACGACATTGTAAAGTTATTTGGAATTAATTAATTTTTTACAAATATTTATGAACATATCTCAGGAACCTTTCACTATTGTGTCCCTCAAAGATATCTAGGTAATTTTAATAAATATCAAATTAATTTTTGTTTTAAGGTATGCATTATAGTATAAACTATACTGCACAAATGGTTTTAAATAGATTTATTCTTTAGATCAAAAGTAATTGAAGTTTGAAAGTTCGATTTTTAATGAAGTTTTAATCCACATTTCCATATGCTTTTTATGTTTGAGCTCTATGATGAAATAAGATAAGGCTACAAAAGAAAATATCTATTTCAAGCTAATTAAAGCAGAATCATCTTATTCATGAGAATCTGCATTTTGTTCAATACGAACCAAGTCACAGACTTCAAAGGTATGTCCCTCGAATTTTGATATTTCGACCGTAACGCTTATATTTGCAGACTTTTTTGCAAATAAGCCAGCTCGCACGCGATGAAAACTTATTGAAACTCAAAGTTTAAGTAATAATAGAGATTAAGGGCCAATCTAAACTACTGTGCTCATTTTCTTATGAGAGGAATCATAATTTTAAAAAAATGGTGTGCGTACAAAATTTAAAAACGACAGTAACACTCATGATACTCCCTGAAATATAATAAAAAGTTTTGGAAAAATGTAATAAATACTTTCTCACGGTTGTTCTTCAGCTTTCTGTGATTTTTCTCAAGGAACAAATACTTAATTGTCAACTTGTAGCAGAAAATTATAAATCGTTACGGTCGTCGGTAACGGTTAAATTAAAAAATTAAAATATTTTTCAATGTGAAATTGCTGATTTGCATGTCTCGAGTGACGTCACACAAGGATACTGTCATATTTTTGGTTACTTCAAAGATAATTTTTAGCGTCATTTATGATGTTTTTAATAAATTCTTAATTGTATATCTTACTCTCCTTAAATTTTTTGTAACTAATTACCCAATTAAATAATTTTCTTTCATAATTTTGTTTTTATTTTCTAATTTTCCAATTTTCGTCAACCGAACTTCAAATGTTTTTAAATACAAATGAAATACCGACAGATCCGTTTCTTTTGCAAAATCAATTTTTTTAGTCTTTAATAACGATTTTAAGACAATATTTATCGTTAGTCCAACTTCAATAGTATATTATGCAGCATGTGCGTAAAATGCGGTGTTACACACGCGATCACCACAAGTGGGTAAAATCGAACGCACGAGTTGCATACAATATTTTTTGTCACAGTCTGCGTAAAATGCGTTTGACACACCCATATTAGTGCGTAAAACGCTGCATCGTAATAAGCCGTTTTACGCACTAATATTGGTGTGTAAAAACGCATTTTACGCACACTGTGTCAAAAAATATGATTTTGTAGGACTTATAGATAATATGGAGAAATTCCCAGTGTTGTGCTTACAGAAATTTTGTCGTTTACCTTTTCACTGAAAAGTGAAAGGCTTCTGAGATATCCTGAGTCGAAAGTTAGGCCCTACTTTGAATCTATAACTCCTACCTTAGGTAGGCACTGGGAGCAGTAAAGTAGGTTCTGAATTCATCTGCCGTTTTTCCATGTTTAGCGTCAAAGTAGGGTCTGCATTTAAACTTACATTGGTGCTCCAGACTCTACCTCACATTAGCACTCCAGACCCTACACGGAAAGAAATTTTGTTACAGAATACGTTAAAACTGATAATACCATTTAGAAAATGTTTAGAAAGTCTTTTACGATTTAGGGAAATCGGGTCCTTATATTAAATTTCGGAATAAAGGGTTTTGATATTTGCTAAGGACTATACTAAAAATTGTGAGTCATTCAAAAAAAAGTGACGTTTTGAAATGAATAAAAATAAATGGTAGAGAATTCGAAATCTGTCGTCTAATTCCGTCACAGTATCCAACCAGTGATAGTCAACGGGAGATACGCATTATTATGGCACACATAAGTGCAGTAAATAATACACATACTCGCTAAATATACCTATATGTATACATTATACGTAAACATAAACATAAACCTAATTTATCGCATCTCACGCAAGATTAACGCTGAGAATAAGGATTTGATACTTCCTTATATACTAAATAGTGAAATGTTTCACCGTTATTGAGATTGCGTTATTTTTCTAACTTCGGAAGCATCCGGAGCCATTCGGATTTTTTCATATAACACTAGTTTACAAAATGAAAAATTTTTTCTGCTCACCACATATTAATGATTTTTTAAATGTATTTTGGCCCACTAAACACGAAAATCACACACAAAAATTTTTTTATGGAAGCATTTTCGAGATATCAATGTTCGCAATTTTTTTTCTTCAATTTTTAGAGTGGTTCCGACGTTTTTGAATATATCTTGAGTTTTAATTGACCGATTTCCCTAAACGAGCACTCAAATTGAAGGCAACTGAATCTTTTACAACTTTCTATTCTAAAGTTTTCAGATCGGGCCAGTAGTTCAGATGCTAACGATTTTAATAAGTTGGAAATATTTGCGATTTCTAGTCTTCCCAGGACGATATGTGAATTTTCGACCTCAATTTTTTCCAAAAAATCCAACTTTTCCAAATTATTAAAATCGCTAGCATCTGAACTACTCGGTCGATCTAAAAACTTTATAATAGAAAGTTGTAGGGGATTCAGTTGCCTTCAATTTGAATGCTCGTTTAGGGAAATCAGTCAATTAGAACTCGAGATATACTCAAAAACGTCGGAACAACTCTGAAAATTAAAAAAAAAATTTAAACATTGATATCTCGAAAACGCTTCCATAAAAAAATTTGTGAGTGTGATTTTCGTGTTTAGTGGGCCAAAATACATGGGAAAATCATAGTGAGGCATGGTGGGCAAAATGGCTGTAAACTAGTGCAATGATTTTCAATTTTCACAACTGAAGCTTGCGATTTCTGTTAACGTTTATCACAGAAAATAACAACTAACTACTCATTTCTTTAGTTATTTTTATATTATTCGATAATATCAATAACAATTTTTGTTATTGTGCCTGTGATGTATAAAATATCAATCTTTCTTATTGAATTTACCAATTCTTGTTTCCTCAAGATAATAAGTTTTCAAATTTTCAGTGCCAACTTTCGTAAGTGTGCTAACAATAATTCATATATTTACTCAATTTCCCTAAATCGTAAAAGATTATACTAAAGTCAGTTTAA
>JBAGKK010498957.1:0-14988 GCA_037177015.1 Euceroptres primus | reverse complement strand
AAAACGAAGGACAGAAAAGGTATTCTTAGGGATTAAAATTTTTGAATACTTTTTAATGCAAGCCTTCTTACCGGGATGAATATAATGTTTTCATAAGAAAATATTAAGGGTGGCCCGTCTTAGGAAGTAGCCTGTCTTAGGGAACTTTCCTCTACATTCGTCACCAGATCCTATAAGGTTCTCGAAATACTGGGCGAAATACTTTTCTCCAGTTGTTTGACAATGAAGAGTCGTTTCCTCTAGTTTTTCACGTGGTGAATCCGAAACTGGCAAAATAAATTGCAAGAATAAATCTCACGTTTAATCTTGTAGTGAGTGGTTACCAATTTTCATTGGTAACAACCTCTTAAAAACTTTCAAAACAGAATTTCAAAATTTTCTCACAGATATTCATAGCATTAACTGAATTTAACTTGACTCAAGTAGTAACGGCTGAGTTCGCCAGCCAAAGCGTTTACTGTACGCTGTTAGTGCACTTCTTCAACGTCCGCATTTATAATAGTGCAGGTGCTCAGTGAATCTGAAATTTTCAGTGTACACAGATGTAAGACAAAGGAACCAAATGCGGATTCCGGATCACTCTTGTTTCTGCACATAACTATAAAATCAATTTTTATAAAATGTTTATTTTAACTGTTAAGCTAAAGATTTCGCAAAAATTTATTTTATAATTACATCTTTTTTACGGCAAGCACAAGAGTGATTTAATTTTTTTTACATTTCTTCGTGAATTAAGCTCAATTTCGCAAAATTCAATGTTCTAAGCGTGGCCAAATCGGTTCCAATTCGCAATGAAAATTCGAACTGACGACCGCGTATAGCTCTAATAGAGAACTTCATGGTTCAGAAAAACGGTGACAGCATGAAACTTATGAATTCCTGCAAAGCACCAAAACCTGGCAAAAATCTGGTATAATACCTGGTACTTGGTTTCATCAAAATCTGGAAATATCCTAGGCCCTGATCGAATTGGTGAAGTTCTTACCAAGTACGAACTTCGTCCACAGGATGAAAAGAGATCGACATATGTCTATCTCCTTTTATCCCATGGGCAAAGTTTGTACTTGGTAAGAACTTCGTCAATTCGAACAGGGCTCTGGTACTTACCTAGATTTTTACCTAGGTTTAAAAGCTACATTTAGAAAATCCCTACATAAGATCCAATTTGGGAAATTTCAAAGGTTCCTTTTAGGATTCCCCGTAGCATTCCATGTAAGATCCTACGTGGATGTCTTTAAGGAACCCGTAAGACGCCATACGTCAAACCTGTAGTAATTTGCTTCCAGAAATGTTGAAGGAACTTATACAGATTCCCTTATCTTTTCCTGTCAATATTTTTTTTATGCAGAAAAAAATTAATAGGCAATTTTAACTATACTACTGCCATAGAAATCTACTGCGCAGCACTTCAATTTTTTCAAAAAATCATGTAGGGTTGCATGCAGAATCCTACGTAAGAACTCATATAGGTTCCTTCAACATTACCTAAACCAAATTCCTACAGGTTTCATTGTCCAGAAAATCTTCAACCAATGATGGAAGGATACAATGTGGAAGCCACATGTAATAGATGAAATGATCAATATTACTTTTTATAAAACTGATTTTCTCTCTTCAGATATTTGGTTGGATACCTCAGTATTACAACGACACAGAACATCTACCAAGTAATATGCCAGATGACTTGAAGATGCACATCTTAAACGAGAAGTCTCGAAACGCTAAAGCCGTGGATACTATCTGGGTGTCATGTGAGGGTGAAAATCCAGCTGACGTTGAAAATATTGGACCGATTCAGTATATACCGCGCAGAGGTTTTCCTGGATTCTATTTCCCATTCACAAACACAAAGGGTTACTTAAGTCCTCTCGTTGCTGTTTTTTTTGAAAAGCCCAAGTGTGAGTAAAAACTATGATCAGCTCATCTTAAAAGCATTTTGCATGGCATAGGTTCATTAACCCACTACCAGAAAAGCTATATTTTACTACCATTACAAAATTACTTTCAATATTTTGCAGATGGAGTTTTGATCAACATCGAATGCAAAGCCTGGGCGAGAAATATCATACATGACAGATTTGAGAGACGCGGATCTGTGCATTTCGAGCTGATGGTAGATTAAACAGTCCTTGCCATCTTTGCAAGACCATTACCAACTGCATCGCAAAGCGTTTTTTAAACAGCCTCGTGGAGCAACTGCAACTCCTCCGTATCCCTTTTAAAACTCTCATCGATGTTATCATCCGCGATTTGCCTGATTTATATTTCACCCATCGTCTTCAGTATCGCCGGCACTGTTTTCCTCCTGTTTCTTCGCCAATGACCGTCATTTACCGATAAGGACAAAAAATAGGTTTCTTCTTCAGCTACTTCTTCTTGATTACTGTAAACTCGTGTACGTGCTTCGTTATGAATGTGTGCGTGTGTGTACATAGACTAAATGGCACGCTCTACGGGCTAAACTTGTCCTATAGGTTAGACGACGTAACCAGCTTAATATCTTCGTCGGTAAATGACGGATCTTTGTTCTACGTCCAACCACAGTTATTCTGTCGCTTCAGCATCTTCATCTACAATATCATATGATCAGCAACAGAATAATCGTCATAAATATCAACATCGCCAGTATCAATATCATCATTACGATCATCAATATTATCAGCATTCTCGTTATTTTCAACTTGATTTTCGTCTCCGTTGTCATCTTCATCAACATCAGTGTCGCTGTCGTTATCAATATCACGTACACCGTCAAGGTCATCGTACTATCACTACCAAAAGATTAGATTATGATCTCGTGCTCGGAAAAAAGCGAAGATGTCCAGCAAATCGACAAATAAAAAGACTCGGTTAGTTCTGTGCGCGCGCACTGGACGAATCGATTCACTTGTATAAAGGAGATCAGACAAGCGACGCGCCGTATAGAGTGACGTTCATTGGTCCTCAGTATTCTCACCATACTTCAATAATCGAGAAGCACAAAATTCCAAAATCGAATCAGCACAAAGGAGCGGCCGATATCTTCGTTTTCTTTGCGGATACGGGTGGCGGTGTGACCGAGTCTTTAGGGACTAACACTTTGTTGAGATTCGTCGGTGATCGGTGATTATACTCCTCTTTGTATTCCCTCTTTCGTATACTACGATTATTACATTGCGCGCCTTTTCCCTTTTGTTACATTAGTCACTAGACTCTTAGGTGGTTGTCGCTTCGTTTCTTAGCCAAGACAGAGGCGCGTCGCGGCTATTGGATACTTAGTTCATTCTACATATGTAGGTACTTAACTTAGAATTGCTTATCGGTCGCAGAGAATGTGCATGTGTCAGGATTCGAACAAAAAGAAAAGACAAAAAGAAACAAACGAGCTTAAAAAGATGAGCTGGGCACCATCGGAAGAGGCCCATCGGAACAGAACGGCTAAGTCAGCCTAGAGCAAGAAACCTATGTGCAGAAAATTATGCGAAGTATTTACAATTACCTTGTACCGCTTAAAATAAAAACATACATACATATACAAGTACATTTGTATATGTATATGTACATTGTACTAGTTCACACATTCGTGTAGAAAATACGTACGTAGAAGCTGATTTTTAGGGCTTCGTCAAAAAGTACGCAATGCCAGGTAGTTGATACCTCTCCTGAACTTGCTTATCCTTTTGAGCAGAAGAATGTAAAGAAGAAAAAAAAGTTTCTCTAGCACTTTTATATTCTTTGTTGACCAAAACCGGATAAAATTGAAGATGTCTGAAACAAAAAATAAGCGTCCTCAAAATGTCCTCGAGACGTTTTCTACTTATTTTTATGAGCGAAAAGTCAAAAAGACGTCTTTAAAACTTAAAAATCTGAAATGAAATTTGCACATGGTTTCTGAGAGAAAAAGTATCGAGGACTCTGCGCCATGTGAAAAGTTTTAATCTGGGCCACAAGCTGGTGTGATATGAATTAAACACTTCATGTTGTTCATAACACTATACAAATTTTTCCTCTGAAAATAATATAGTGTCGACGTAACATATAAAAGTGACACCAGTCAGACTTGAATAAGAACGGGGGGATGTCAGCTACGAAGAAGCGTCGGGACATACGTACATAATTCTATTTGATTGCTAATTTATTGATTGAAACATCGGTAAGAATTATTTCCGGGCTACGCTCGGACCCGTGTTACACTCTATCTTAGATTATATTAATGTCACTATTAAGCTAAAAGCAAGCGTTATGACATAACGTTTTGATTAGTATTATTACCTGTAACCCGCAGTAAATGATCCAGAGCGACTATATTCATCATTATAAGATGAGTTGTTTCTAATAATGGACATATAACGTTGTTAAAGTATGAAGAGATGAAGGGTGGAAGCTACAGAGAGAGAATAGGAGAGTGTCTGTGATTTTATGTGTGTGCCAGTGAAAGAATGTGTTCGTGTCGTTTAAGGCACCGAAGATCCAGGCGATCATGCTTAAAAAGTTCATTTCGACTAGTAATATGACTCGTATCCTATCGATTTATCATATTTTTGAAGAAAGGAAGATGTACCCTCATTCTTCAAAAAATCGAGTCAAACGAGTGTGCAATCTACAAAACACGAATTACTTAATTAGAGATTTAAATTTGTAAGAGATGAGCAACAAGCTTGTTGAGGATACAATGAAAAATTTAGTTGAAAAATAAACAATATGAATGTACGAAAAAAATACTGATGTAACGAAAGATACAATACCTTTCCAGTATATTGATTTTATATTAATTTATTATTACAGTATTAAATCATATATTAATTAAAGGTAATTACTCTAAATGTTAAAATATACCCACCTAACACAAAAATCGTTACGACATTTACAAAAATTTAAAACATTTCATGACATGCTTATTTACACAACTAACTGTTTGTCTCTTGTGAAAAATGACGTGCGGTTTAGAGTATGTAACTTATTTATATGTATTTTATTCATGTTATTTTGATCTACTGAGTAATGAAAATACTGGAAAATGCATGTCTTTAAAGTCAGATTCGATTGGAGCCGACCAATCAAAAGCGACATTTGAAAGAAGCAGTATTTTGTAATTCGAAACATACACATTTTAGATAAATACAAAAGATGTTTCAATTCGTATGTGGGATATGCTATTTCTTACTGTTTCTGTGGTTGTGTGTACTCTTTTGAGAGAATACTTTTTTCCAAGTTTTTTTAAAATGAATAATTTCGCAATGCATATGCCCAGATAGCACTAAATATTGTATCAATATTGTATTAAGATTGAAATGTCTGCTTTTTAATTTGACTGAAAATATTGAGGCATCATTGTCTAACAATATTGGCACAAGATTTCTGGCAATATTGAGAATGTTGACAAGCAATATTGCATCATTATTGATACAATGTTTGGTACTATATGCGTGGTAGCAATGGGCCAATTGTTACAATTGACTTTTCCAAAAAAAAGATGGATAATTAACTAAATTAATAACAAATAATTAATTGTTCTTTGACTCTTGTAGTAATTTCACCAGTTTGCAATACTTGAATAGCAATTGCAGTATTTGTTGTGCAAATAACATAAGTGGTTCATCGATTGTAACTCGTTCAGATATATCGATATGGTGTTTCGTGTTGTATTAGGAGGTAAAATAACAAGAAAATATAATTCAGCTCAATAATCGAAGTATGCGTATCTTCACGTGAGGTAGTGCCACACTAAATAAATCATTGCTTGGTGTGCGCTTATCCAACACTATTAGATTGTGCTTTCATAAAATATATGTGTCATGTAGTGTACAAAATGTCGTAATTGTTTGATTTTTGTGTTAATTGAGTAAGCAGGTATTTCACTTTATAGCGATAATGAAATTTCAACTCATTTTTGGACACATTTGGTGTTTCTATAATAAATAATTAACAATTAGCTCATTAAAATTCTTAAACCTGCAGCAATTGCTGCTTTATTTCGATAGGAAAATCTCCAATTCGAAAAATTCGCGTTAAAGGCCGCATTACGTATATATGTATATTCGTGTACATAATCGCGGAAAATGTTATATTGCATGTTCGATAATTGCGATTGTTGACATTAGGCTTAAGCTAGAATGGGATTTGGAAATGTCGATATCGATATTTTTATGTCTCATTGTAGAGTAAGTGTTAAACGATCGTTGTACGCGCCTAATATGATGTAACGAATTGTTAAAGTGTAGCGGTAATGCATCAAAGGCGTAGAAGGCAAAACTTTTGATCTCGTCTTGAGTTTTAGGATTGAAAATCTTCCGCTTTTCCAAATTTTTTCGCGTTTTTTAATAAAACTAGCTGCTTAATATCCACTCCTAAATGCTCTGGTTGGACAAATGGATGATTTATCGCAGACACTTTGCCGAAAGGCATTTAACGTGATGACAACACATTCATCAAAAGATGGTGTCCTATTTTGAGCTTCTGAGAGACTTAATATTCATTCTTTGAACGACTGTAATTAGTCTTTTCAAAATTATAATTCGGAAAAGAAGAGGACAGTCGAAAATGTACAGTGATGTGATGAGTGATGTGGCTTAAAAGAATATAAGATTTATGATATAACTAAATTTAAAGTATTTGCGATTGGATAGTCAAATATTGATGTTATGGATATTTTAATTATTACTTTTTAATTGATTGAGATTGGACTCATTGAATAAATAAATAAATGAGTAATAACACATCTAACAAATGTGACACAAACTGTTTTCTTTTCCAATTTTTAAAGTTGATGTTCCTTTATTATTTTCTGTTTCAAATAAATTTATATTTCTGGAATACATTTTTGGCAATATTAGTTCTATTGTGGATAATATTTACATGGAAGAAATTAAAACGGGATGCTTCGTGTGCGCGCCTTAAGCGTCTATCTGCAACAATAACAGCAAAAGATCTTGTTACGATTGAAGACATAAAACGACGAACCAGTGCGCCTTGTAGAATAGGTGATATTGCTGTAATCTTTAAGTGTGTAATGACGAAAGTGACTGCTCATTTAAGTCATCTCACGTTTTGAAACTCGATTTTAGGTTTAAGTATATATTTATCGATAATTGATAACGATGTATGACAACTTAGTGCAGATGCAGTTACATTTGTAGATTTTGAAAATGCTTTCAAGATGCCGTAATGCATTGATTGTTGCAAGTGTACTACTTATACTATTATAATTATTAGTATAAATGATAATAGGTTAGCTGGTAAAATGGAAGCACCCAAGTCTATGTACATATTTTCTGTAAACGATTCTCAGTGTCTATATGAAATCGTTTTAATCGTTTACTTTGCTACTTACGTCTTATTAGAGATCCAACAAATTCTAGAAGACATAAAAAATGGACTAGTAATTGAAAAAGTATGAAAATGAGAATATAATGTTTCGTTTCGAGTGATTCCAACAATAAGGTAATCGTAAGGCAATATGATCGTGAAAGATGTTGGAATTTATTCTTGATTGTAGAAGATTGTAAGAAACTATCGGAATAACTCTTGCAAAGTTTACAAATGATCTCTTATATTAAAAATTTTTAGCAACTACTGATGTATTCAAATTTTTGTATAAATCGTTTCGATACGAAGTTGAAAACTTACACCTCATCAAACACGTGGAAAAGAACTTTAAGCATGAGCGGCTGATGGTGATTTAAATGCAATGGCATGACTGTTAACACCATTATGCTTGAAAACGTGTTATAAAAAAATAAAAGGGATTATAAGAAATCACTCGTTTTAATGTTTACATTATTACTTTATGACTCCAGCATTATCTTCAAATTTATTGATATAATTACAGCCGTCAGTATAATGGAAATTGTTTATACTTAGGTATAAATTTCTACACCTTATTTGAATTTAGGGCATTATTGTGTAGTGAGGGAGAACACGGTAAAACTAAACATTGGAGGGAGGGGGATGTAATTTTGCTTATAGTTCCTATATTTACTTTCTATCATCAACTCAAATTTGATAGAATATTGTATTGTCATATCGTAGATAGAAACAGTATATATAGGAACAGTATATATATATAGATATAGATAGGAACAGTGGGAATCCCGTATTGACTTTCTTCTTCTCGTGACTTCTGCTTCAAATGCCTTGAATCTCCAGGAGATTTTTTGATGTAGCATTAACAGTCAAGGAATGATTTTCTGGTAAATAATACTTCAAATTATGTAGAAGTATTTCCTGAAGGACAGGAAAGTAAGAAAAGGAAAGGATGTTAAGAAATTTTAGAATTTATTTCAAAACTAGTGAATTTTTCTATGGATTAATGTATAAACGAATATTACAAATTTAGCCAGAACTAACACGAAACATAAAGTATACTTTCCTTTAAAAGATATCGTAATTTATTTTCGTGCTCTCAATATAGCTTCCAAGGAAGCAGTGCTTAAATAGCGAATGGAGAATAATGGTGACATTTTAACCAAAGTAAATTTTGCTGGTGTACTTCGTACTGCTTTGATGTCCCTCGACACCCAGAAAATTTTTGAAAATGGATTTAGGAGATGCGGACTGAGTCCATTTGATGAGAATGCACGAGATTATAGTAAGCTGATTAAAGCTAGTGAGGAGATAAGTGAAATACCTCGAAATCAATCAAATAAATCAGAAACAAGTGATACATCAACCACATCACAAGATTTTTTGTCTTACATCGAGTCTAAAATAGACTCTCAGATTTTAGAGCAGTTCCGAAGTCATGATTCATGCGAATAGACTGGTTCGACAGAGCTCAAGCAATTCTACACTTTCTGGCTCAAATGTAAAGAAGATTAAAGCAATGTGTGAAGTGCATGTAGTTCAAGCGAAGCTAATTCTACAAGTGAACAGCTTCCAGCTACGGGCACTGAAGTTCTCATAGAAATTGCTCCGTAGTTCTTGAACGATAGCAGTTCTCTGTTCGAAGAGCTGTGTTCGGAATGGTGCTGATGATCAATTCGTAGCAATCACTGGCAGTGGAAAAGTGAATACGACTGACATTGCTTTAAAATGTAATTCTACTAGTATCAGTATGACCGATGGCTCTGACATGCATTTAGAAAATGAAAGCTTTGATAAAAGTGTTGACGATGAGACTGAAATGCATTTAGATGAAAATATTTATGTTGCTGAAACTATTGACAATGATTGTATTGGAAGAACTTGTCAGGCTGAGAAGACATGTTCGACAATGGAAGGTCATATGTATTACGAATACAACTTTAACTTTGTGACTTGAATTATTGTTTTCATACAATAATTTTGAAATGCAATGAATATAAAAAATATTAAACAAAAATATTTCAGGATTCTACTGACAAACATGTTGTTCATCAAACTGAAAGTTTTTCTAATAGCGTAATGACTTCCTCAACAAACATGATCCCTTTGGTGAAAAATGATGATGTAGACTGCAGTAGGAGTACTTTTGAAGCTACGATGGCATTTTCGACAAATGTAAGTTTTAGATAAAGTTTATATAGTAATAATCTATTGAATAAATTATCTAATGCACTTAGTAGATAATTTTTTAAATATTTTGTTGTAACTTCATGAGATCCAATTGAGTTTAAAAATGTGCAATAAAAATATTTGCTTCATTTCTAGGTGTCTACTATAAAAAATGTCGATAATAGCAAAA
Organism: Euceroptres primus; assembly: GCA_037177015.1. Lineage (NCBI taxonomy): Eukaryota > Metazoa > Arthropoda > Insecta > Hymenoptera > Figitidae > Euceroptres > Euceroptres primus. The sequence continues at coordinate 5,348 of JBAGKK010498957.1, read as the reverse complement.
TTGTGAGTTGTTCAGAATCTATGTTCAGTTTTAAAACTAAATTGATCCCTACAGCCAAAAATATTGATGTGCTAGAGAAGCCGTGTACTTCCAAAACTCCAAAGCTTTCTTCGACAAAAGTAAGTGACACGTAATGAATATGTTATTAAATTTACTATTTTTTTAGTTGTCTTGTTTACAACATTACTAGGAACGTCAATTTTTTTCTTTAAATTTTTGAGATTTTGAAGGAAGTGTAAAAAGTTTTTTTTTCTCATAAAAAATAATTTTCAGTAAATGATTTTAAAAAATGATTTAACCCGTAGCCGTCTGCGTGGGTCCACAGGGACCCAGTGGCATCTGTTCAACCTAGGCTCCTGTAAAGGGGATAAAGTTTGGGAAGAGGGAAGGCCTTGGAAATTAGAAGAAAATACGGGTGCATTTGATAGGTATACGTATTCCTGAGATTCTGACAATTGTATTTCACTATATTAAAGTTAAAAAATACGCCAGAAAAGGCGAGACGGCTACGGGTCAAATTCCATAACTACTTTTAACCTATTATACAATGGGAACGGTCAATTCACTTATTGTTATTTTTTAAAGTCACTACCAAATTGAATCATCATTTTTACTTATTTAGGCTATAAAAGGACTTCAAATTACTCAACCCATACATCTACAAGTTTATGTATTGGGTAATTTTTTAAGACATCTGAAGAGGAACTCGTTAAGAGTTCGAAACGTAATGTGGAAAGCCAACAACATCTTGGCATGAAATGATAACCCAATAAAAGTGACCGATTAGGTCAGAACACTTATTGTTATTATCTGTAACTTCTATTTAAACCATGGACCTAACAAATAAAGGGTGCTGTCTAACGAAAGAACCTTGTAAGTGACATTTGTCGTAAGGACTATTTTTTGGTACACGTGCACGGGAACATAATTTCTGCGGACAGCAGAAGGGACGGATCAGAAACTTGCGGAGTTTGTCCCCTTGTCGGTAAGTGGGCGACAGCATACTATGCAAGTGGTATCTTATTAAGCAATAGAGAATCGGTGATTGGTCAAGAATTATCGTACAAACGTGTGAATTTCTATATTCAGGTAGAAGCCATTAGAATGAATTTATTTAGTTTTATGTTGTCGTCATGCATTGTGAAGAATATAAATACGAAATATAATATGAATGAAAGTGAATAAAAAACAAAACGCCTTTAATGTGCACTCAAGATAATTCAGAAAAGAAATGGAGGCGACGGCTTAATCTTCGGAACCTGCCCGGATTACATAGGACCCAGACAAAAGTTTACGACCTTAGCATTTCTACAGTTGAAGATATGAGATCTCTCCCTCTAGAGTAATTCAGTAATGCAGCGTTCCCGTGCTATACGACTTCATACGGGTTTTTGCCAAAGATTGCATACTTTCATATTAATTTGCGCGATCTTGACTGCTTGTCTCATAAGAGTCCATGTATAAGGTGTAAAGTTTTAGATTTATTTTTTTCGAAAACTGTAAGATTGATCGATTTGAAATATTAACACAATATTTCCAATACTTTTAAGATCAATTTAGAAAAACTTTTAAGTTCTTCTAACTTTTTTGATTTCGATGGAGAACCTCCTTAACCACTTAACTCGCACGACAAATCAGCAACAACTGAGCAAAAACTGGCAAGAACAAAATGCTATTCGATTTTTATGAAACTTAGTACTAGGGGGTTTCTCGGGTCGCTGAGTACGAATTTGAGGTCATAATTGTAAAATTCAAAATGGCGGATCCAATATTGCGACTTAAATTTTTAAAAAATTAAATAAATTCGCCGATTTCTATGCAAGTTGATACTAGAGGGTTTGTCGGGTCGCTGAATACGAATTTTGAGGTCAAACTTAAAAAATTCAAAATGGAAGATTCAATATGGCGTCCAAAATTTGGAAAAATGTAATTTAATTGCCGATCTCAATGAAATTCGGTACAAGGTGTTTTTTTTTTAATCGCTGAATACGAATTTGGGTGCCAAATTCAAAATCGTGGATCCAATATTTTGGCCGAAATTTTTGAAGGTTTCAATAAATTGGCTGATTCCTATGAAAGTTGATACTAGTGGATATGAATTTGAAATAAAAATTGCAGAATTTAAAATGGCAGATCAATGTGGCAAACCAAAATTTTGCAAAATGCAATAGATTGTCCGATTTCAATGAAAGGCGATACTACGGGGTTTTTCGGGTCGCTAAGTACGGATCTATGGTCAAACACGAGTTTGAGTTCCTGGTTTTGTTCTCGAGCAAAGATGATTCCTATAACACAAGAACTCATTCCGATCGGGAACGACGGTTTTCAATTTTGCAATTTTGATAACAAATTTGTATTCAGTGACCCGAAAAATCACCTATTCTTAGCGACTTTCATAGAAACCGACCAAATTTATCATATTTTTCAAAATTTTGGCCGCCATTAGGGCTCCGCCATTTAGAATTTTACAATTTTGACCTTTTTGAACCTTTTTTTCGATCTTTGTGCAACGCTTTAGTGCCAGGTTTTTAAGTTAAGTAATATTATATGCTACTTGAACAACTGCTCTCTGCATTTTCAGGGTGAATTAACAAAGCTTGCATTGCGGCCAGTGTCAAATTAATTGGGAATATACTTTAAAAATTAGAAGTGAGAATATACAACTTTTGAATTTACCCGCGCATTTTTCACTTCCTACTTCTGCCACTAGATGGCTATCTGCAACTAGATGGTTGTGATTCTCACAAGAGAATATAATTTTTAACTATATAAGAAACTGGAATATAATATTATTCGTATTTCACGCGCAGATTTTATCTGAAATCGAATTTATCGAAGCAGGTTTGTACGTAAATTTATTTTATTCTTTAGTTTTTCATTCTTATTCTCCTTTATCTATTATTCTTATAATTCGATTTCTGGAAATATCGTGACTTTGGTCATTCTTATCTGAAAAAAGTACTTTTTGCACGATGCCCTCTAAAAAAGTGATTAAAATTTGGAAGAATATATGTATTAATCCTTGTCAAAAAGTGATGCATAAAGCAACTAATCCTAAACTCAGTGGTGTTTCCCACGACTTGCATTTGAAATTCCCTACACTACCGGAAGAAGCTCAAATTTGTTGTTCATGTAGATACCAACTCATCAACTCAGCGGGAATATCATCCTTGAACTCTGGTGATATTGCAGAGCCTTTTGGTAGAGATAAGGTAGATACTGAGGATCATGAAATGATTTCTGACGATGATGAAGATCAGCTATATGACAGCGAAAAAGATTTAGATGTCTTAGACACCAAGCTGCAGTGTGAAAATAAATATTATAAAGCTGTTGTTGAAGTACTTGGTCAAATCATCAAAAAATTCAATACCTCTAAAGATCTTCAAGCACAATTTCATCTTCTCTCGCTTGCGCCAAAATCTTGGGGACGAAGAAAATTGATACAGGTGTTCAATACATCAGAGCGAAAAGCAAGAAATGTCAAATAATTAGTTTCAGAGCATGGAATTCTTACGCTTCCGAATTCAAAAAGAGGAAGAGCATTGACTCCTGAAACTGAAACTCCAGTGAAAAAATTTTATGAACGCGATGACATAAATCGAATGATGCCAGGGATGAAAGACTTTGTGTCGATCAAGAATGATGATGGAACTCGTTCACATGTTCAGAAAAGGTTACTACTGTGTAATCTCAATGAGTTATATGCTCAATATACATCAGAACACGTAGGCCTGAAGATCAGTATTTTGAAATTCACAAAACTCAGACCTCGTCATTGTGTTCTAGCAGGAAGCAGTGGCACTCATAATGTGTGCACTTGCGTGCATCATGAGAATGTCAAGTTGATGTTAAATGAAATAAATATTCAACATTTAGCAGAGGATACTGACATGGTGCTCACAAATTATCACGACTGTCTGGATGCTATTGTATGTCCTAACTCTTCAAGTTCCTGTCATTTAGGAGAGTGTGAAAACTCTCCAGGCACTGCAAACTTGAAAGATAACATCACAAAAGCTTTTGATGAACATTGTGTTAATGAAGTGAGATTTGGAATTTGGTTACAGACGGACAGATGTACTCTAAAGACTCTGGTGATGGATACTGATGTATTCCTAGATGATTTCTGTTAAAGGCTGTTGAAATTAAAAATTCATCACTTTATTTCAAAGGAGCAATCATCTCTTTTTCAAAAACCTGAAGGAAAATTTATTGTCTGGGGAGTTTTTGATTTGCTTCGATTTCGCTGAGAATTACGCCTTCATAATTCAGAATGCAGCGCAATCATTCCACTGGAATAACGACCAAGCTACAATATTCACTGTGGTGATTTATTATAAAAAAGATGGAGAGCTCAAGCACGTAAGTATCGCAATCATATCTGATAACTTAGCTCATGACACGGTGGCTGTTCACGAGTATCAGAAGATAATAGTAGATTACTTGAAAACTCATTTCAGGCCAAAGAAAATCTACTATTTCACTGATGGTGCAGGGCAACATTTTAAAAATAAGTGTAGCTTTGCTAATCTCCAAGCCCATGAAGAAGATTTTGGTATCCAAGCTGAATGGCACTTCCATGGTACATTTCATGGTAAGGGTGCATGTGATGATATAGGAGCGAATATAAAGAGACAAGCACCACGTTCAAGCTTACAATGTTCTTATAAATGCTTATAAATGCAAACTAGAAACGAACTGTTGTCTAAACTGCGTTGCAAGTTTGCATAATTATTTTACGTTCAGTCAAATTTTTTAAAACGTCTTTTGTTAATTTCAAGACACGTTTCCTTCATTAAATGAAATGTACCTATTTTGATTGCATCTACTGAAATACTTATTTTGGTTAAACCAACGAAAACATTAATTTGTTGCATTCAAAAAATTTCATCAAGCAAAAGATTTAGTTGCTCTCCAAATCTGAATTAATCAAAAGCGACTGGTGATCAGTAAGTTTAACCGACAATTAGTGATTGATTTCTTGCTTTAGCGATAAGTGAAAATTTACTAATTTTTAGTTAGAAAATGACTGAATTTCAGTTGAAAATTTACTGATGAGCAGGAAAAACGGTTACTGAAATTTCAGTTGAGAAAAAATAAGTGTGTTTTTTGATCATAAACATAACTTTAAAGTAAAATTTGACTGCAAAAGCAGTAAACTTTGACTGAAAGTCAGTTAAATTCTAATGGAATGAATCAGTGACTTATTTCTTATTTATGAATCAGTTACTTTTAACTGGTTCATATTTAGTGAGTGAATCAAGTAATTATTATTATTATTATTATTATTATTATTATTATTATTATTATTATTATTATTTATCGGCATTTGGAACTCGAAAGTT